>JAECUM010024526.1:0-20829 GCA_016617855.1 Megalonaias nervosa
TGTGTGTGTGTGTGTGTGTGTGTGTGTGCACCAAATAACTTAGAAAATTGAATCTCAAATATCGTGTTCTACTAATTTAGTTCTATTTATAAAATTTTATAATAGAAGATAAAAGCGCCTGCGATGTCTTTAGCATTTAACTTAAAGAAATCATTTGTATATCAATGATTTTAACCTTAAGCTGTTTAACTCATTAACATTAATGATTTATTTGTGCAAGGAATTGTTAGATAGTATATTAACAATACAAACTGGCATTGGGCCGTTTGATGCACAGTTAAAAATAAGTTATACTTGTTGATGTTACAAAACCTTTCCATTAAATTCTCGAGAACGTTTAACATGATTAAGTTCGTTCATTTTGGACAAAACTTCTCAGTAATATGTAGGGATGAAAGTAACCTTTTCACGTGGCTATATAGACAAAAATATTACCCCAAATCACACACACACACACACACACACACACACACACACACACACACACACACACAAAAGAACAAAAGCAAAAATAAAACAAACAAAAGCAAACGAGCGAAATGCTCTTCAAAGAAAACGTAAGACATTCTCATGTCAAATTAATATGAATTTTTGATTGGCTGAGAATGAAGACTCAAAATGAAGATAAAGGAAAATGGTTGCACATTTTTGAACTCATTCATCCAAGTATTCATTAATGCAGACTGACTTCAAATGATATTTTCTGATAAATTATTTGTTTGAATTAGAAATATTAAGGAATGGAATGAGAGAGCTAAGAAGACAGGGTAGAACAAAATTTATTCCATTTTCAAGGAATTGTAAGACTATGCTCCTGGATTCATTCATTTCACTGATGTCTGATAGAAATGATCAATAACGTTTAAGAAAGAATGAAATATTCTAGAATAGCTTTCTTTAGATCCGGGATTCGTTGCATTCAGTCTCAGTTCCAATTATGTGAGTGTCTTCTTTGAAATCTATATTCTCTTGTGTCCTACTCAAGTGTTGTCTAGTAGGGGTTATGCCACAGTCAAAGGGAGAAAGGAATAAAGGAGACAGAGGGAAAGCAATACTAGATTTAATACATCAAACGTCTGCGCATGACAATAGTGCTACCTGAAACAGTCAACGAGAATGTACACCGTCTGAAAACATAATTGTAATCATTCCAGTAGAACTCGATAATTTAAAATGAGATGTACTAATACAATTGTGAAATATTTGGCAGTTTTTCCTGTACGTGATAATACGAGAGAGAGAGAGAGAGAGAGAGAGAGAGAGAGAGAGAGAGAGAGAGAGAGAGAGAGAGAGAGAGAGAGAGAGAGACTCTAACTTTCTTGATAGCCTGTGGTTTCCAGACATGGAATCTCGTTCACAATATCGGTTTAAAAGATTTTAAAAACGCTAAAATAAATGACAGCAGGTAGTGTTGTTCTTTAACTTTGTATAATGTAAGCAAAACTACAAATTGTCCTGGTCTGCATTTCATTGAAAATTATTGATAGCAGCTTTTTAGGAGGACAGGTTTCAACTGAAATATTTCTGATCCTGGACAAATATGTTCGTGAGAAAAATGCATCTTAAAACATTAGCACGCACGTCAAGGGACAGAAGACTTCAAGCTAGTAAGACAATATTTCCTAACGGAGTTATATCCCTTACATGCAAGGTAATGCAATGTAAGCATGCAACATTTCCTTGTTTTAAAGCATACTGTTGTTGTTGTTGTTGTTGTTGTGGGGCTTAACGCCATTTTCAGCACACGATAGGCTATAGATGGCGACCAGTATTAATGGTGGAGGAAGAAACCGGGAAATCCCCGGAAAGAACCACCGACCCACGAGAAGCTACTGGCAAGCTTTCTCACATATCCACATTTGCCGAATCCTAGACTCGAACCCACGCAGACAGAGGTGAGATGGCAGTGATCCGTAACGGAGAGCGCTTTAGACCACTCGGCCACTCGGGGCCCCTTTAAAGCATACATTGGCCTTGATAAAATCATTAACAAGTCTACATGAGAGATGCATTTTTGTTATAATGTTTTGTTTATAATATGATAACGTATATGTTCGAAACGAGCAATCACATATCTTTCACACCTCTAAAAATAAGTCTTTCCATACACTTAGATCCCAATATTTCATGTCAGAAGAATTTTCTAAATGACACATTCAGGCAGCCAGCAAGGGATGGCCTGAGCGTATACCGAGCCAATTCCCCTTTTATAATGATATTCACTCTTTAGTTACTGAGCTATCTAATTGATTCTGATTGTACAATCATCGTACAAATTTCAAAAAATAATTGTTAATTTTTCGTTTCACTTGGGCTTGTCTTATCACCATCACAAGGATATTCTTCGTAGCTTATTTAACTATTCATTGCAAAAAATATACCATAACCTACGTTTCCTTTCACAGAATCCCGTGATGTTTAAGAAACAGATAAGTGTAATACAATGTCATGCACCAATGAGTCCATACACGATGAAGTCCGGTAGAGAAATACGTGAGACTGTTTTACACTGAAGTGTTAGTATTGTTACGTATATGTAATTAAATTGCTTGTGTGTTAGTTTTGAAATTATTTTTCATTTTATTTTTGTTTCATTACATTTTATTGTAATGAATATTTTCATCGGATTCGAAATTCTTTTCCAGTAATTCGATATTTTCTTTTAGTAAATGTTGTTTATTTAAGACGTAAAACGTGTTACATGAGAATTATTTTTAGTTAACCTAGTTCGTCTTGGGTTGGCAAGAACGTAAACAGGCAGTTAAAATGATTGGTCACTATCAGGGCCATACTTTGATTGCGTGATCACTATGTGTAAACAACGTTTATTTATTATTGGTTCATAAGTGGGGCTACACTGGCGTACGTGATAGATCTCTTGTAGTAAGAGACCACATGACCCATCTCGCGAGACTTGAAATGATGTTTTTGGGGTTTAAATACACATTCTTAATAGTCTTCTGTCAGAGTCGTTTTAACATCTTCAAGGAACAAGGTGTTATTTTTATTTGTTGCCAGATTGTTTGTTTTTCATCTGAATCTTGGGTTTAATAATTTATTCTCCTGGAAACTCAACAAGTTGACTTTCTTATAAAAACTTCTGAAGAATATTCATGGAAATTTATTCTGGAATTATTCGGAAACAAAAACTGTGATTCATTTGAGGAATTGTTGATATTCGTACATAGACCACATCTGACGTCATCGCCTTCCATATTTGTACGTCGTCGAGATTCGAACCTGGATTCTAATAGAACTATTTAGTGACATGACTTGTATTTTTCATTCTTAGGATTAAATTTTGGATTATATTCACAAACCGTAAGTCCTATTTACCAATTTTTACATTGTTTTCTAGGAAAATAAATTATTTTGTTAAAATATACAGAGCTTGTTGACTTCACTCTTTTCTTCTGTTACATTTGTACGAGCCTACACGTAACAGTATATTTATTAAATTTTTATATCCGTACAGTGTGTGTACAACACACACACACACACACACACACACACACACACACACACACACACACACACACACACACACACACACACACACACACGCACACGTATGTACGCACGAACACATTTTGGTTATAATTTGTCTTGCTTTACCAAACGATTTCAACCCCTTGCATACAAATTCTCTATATTTTGTTTCCTTGTATATATGTGTATAGGGAAGTATAAAATATGCCATATAGATATGTTTAGGAAATAAAACCATATAGAAGTATTAGGAAGAAAAAACCATTTAGATGTATTTAGGAAATAAACCCATCATCTAATATGTATATTAGTTTTGAAAAAAAAATCGGATCAGTAGTTACTCTATCTTGGAATCCCAATTTTTGATGAGAGACATCTTCAGCGATTTGCACATACATTTTCCTACTGGCTCACGTTTCAACCAATATTGAAACAATTTCATCACATAAGTTTCTACATACATACACAAATGGCATTCCTCATGTTCACACATACATACATATATACAACACACCCACATACATTCATACATACATACAGGCATACATACATACATACATACAAACATACATACATACATACATACATACATACATACATACATACATACATACATACATACATATAAATGCAACAATATTCAGGTGCATATGGAAACGTGATATATAGATAGATAGATACCATAATACTCGCTTTCTAATAGGATGGTTATGGAGAAAGATAATATGATAAAACAAAAATTCAAATGCTGTGATTGATTGCTTATGAAGAAAAACGGTCTGTAAGTAATCGAATATATTCTCTACTATCATTTTTGAGATACAGAATGTTCCTGATTGAATGAAAACAGTATAACTAAGCAGAAGGATAATAATCCATATACTGAAATAATGAGGTATAGAAATGAATACGTTAGATTCCAATATAGAGAAAATCAATAAAGAAATGAGGTATATAGTTTTATATTATAAAAGCCAATACAACGTTCAATGAACTTGCAAGTAGAACTCACGTTGAGGGGATTTCTCTATCATCCGCTGTCACGAATTTTTAATGATGTTAGCATCTGGTGTGTCACTATAACAAATGAGACACCGCTAATTTGCACTAGTACACCAGAAACCTCGCTGGCACGCAATGTTGAGTCAGATTGAGAAAGGGTCTACAAGTCTGACCTCCAAATACTAACTTTCATGGACGGAAAAGAATGTCTTAAATTATATAATTTAGCTAACTTTGAACGTTAAGGGATAAGGTACTTGACTTGATCGACATATAGTTTTTTTGCAGCAATGTGGGTTCAAAATATGGGTTGAGCTTTGATAAGTTGGAACTGTTCTGGGGTTCGATTTTTTTGATGCCTGTTTGTTATGCCAAAACTTCCTGCATTTATATAAATGATATTGTGGTTCTGCTTTTTTGTATATATCTTAAATGTTTTTGTTCGCATTTAAGCACATGGCCCACCCGATCGTTTTCCTCTGGGGCCTTCACGTTATGTTACGCCATGCTTCTTCCTCAATTAAGTTTGGATCCCTTATTGTTTCAATTAAAATAACAAACACTGTCATGAATGGAAAATAAGAATGATAGTACTTTGATGAGAAAAGAAGACATGCACAAATCTCCCATTCTCCCTTCTATCTCGCTCGCTTTGTTGTTTGGTTATATTTATCATCCCGTTATTGTTCCATTGATTTAAGTTGGTCTGTTGTTCTCTTTATATTTAAAATGCGCATTTGTTGTTATCGACATGGAAAGTAATAACAATTATTTCACTATATGGAAAAATACACGTATTAAATACAAAAATATTGATAAAACACTATTTGTTTTTCTTTCTTCTTTTCTTTATATTTTCTTTATTCGTCAGGTGTGTCGGACACTACGAGTAATCATATAACCTTCATTCTTGTAGGTCTTCTAATCGATACAACGCTTTGTCTCTTGTGAATGGATACCTTTATTTCAGGAACTAGCAACGTTCATATGTTTTTCCTTCTTTAAATGTTTTTGACCTAATGTATATGTTGCTCTTCTCATACATATTGTATATATTTGGTGAGGCGGATTTCTCAGCAGTACGTCCTTGTAAAAACCTGAAAACAAAATTAAACAACATTTAGCGAGGAATGCATAAAGATAGAAAGCATTCCCACTTCTTTCATTTACGATCATAAGTAACGTCTTTTTGCTAAATATGATCCGCATACTGGTCGTTTAGGAAAGAACATTTCACAGAGTGAGTAACAGCAGCAGGCAGGGTGAACAGACCACTTGGCTGAGACCTTATTTTACAAAAATAAAGGTTCCTACAGGGGCTGAAAAATAAGGTCAATAACGCTAAACCGAATCTCCTAACTTTTATTATTACCGTATAGTTTGAAAAACGAATAATAAATCGTTTGGGTTAGCTCATTTTTGTTATTTTATTTTTGACTTTTTTGTTTTTTATGTTATAATGCGTTTAATTTACTCGCCGGGTCACTCAATTTGTGTCGGACACCCTGCCTGCTGCTGTAATTTAAACAATTATTATAAATATTATTAATATGGTTGTCATCGGAGAACCACATTCAGCTAGATTAGCAAGAGAGCGACTAGAAGCAATTAGAAAATATTTACCTGTTCGTGATGCTGTCAAGCAACAATTACAAGAACGTCAGGAATCTCATGTTGAATTTGAAGAGGATACAAAACAATTATTTAAACCTATTACAGAAACAACTAAAAGTCTTCTTCCTACGTTAGAGAAAACCGCTGAAGCAACTGGAAAAATAGCAGAAAGAACTAAGAAAACAAAAAAGATTCTACGTGGACTTCCAGCTGATATAGCTGCTGCTGCTCAACCTGCAGTCGCTGAAGCATTAGCTCCTAAACAATATAATGTTGTAATTAGTACTACTGCTGAATTGGTAAATAAATTTACTGAAGATGCTGTTAAAACAATTAGGGGGATTGATGACGCAAATCTATTAGCTGTACTTGCTTTTACTGGTTTTAGTCGGAGAGAAACATTAATGAAACCTGAAAACGTTAAAGATATTAGAAACCGTGATCAGTGGTATAAAGCAATATATCGCATAAACACGAATTTTGAAAAAGTTAAATCTGATGATCCAAAATATCGAGATTATATAAATAAAATTAATATTTTAGTTAAAATGCAGGAAGAAAGAGATAGAAAGGAGAAAGAAAGCAAGATACAGGCGAAAGGAGAGAAGAGAAAAGCAAGAGAAGTAGCAGCAGCAAGACCAAAACGAAAATATATAAAAAGAAAACAACCTGCTCCTGAAACAACATTGGAATTACAACCTGCTCCTGAAACAACATTGGAATTACAGCCTGCTCCTGAAACAACATCGGAATCACAACCATCATTATCATTACCACCACCATTAAGATCATCATCACCACCAATGACAAGGGGAGCAGCAAAAAAAATACAAGAAAAAAAAAGAATCAAAATATTGGTCGCCAACCTCATTGAAAATTCTAGAAAAACAACAACAACCACCACCATCATCACCACCATCACCACCACCATCATCACCACGACCACCATCACGACCACCATCACGATCAATACTAACTAAACCGGGCTTCGGAAGACCAGGGGGATTTGGTTCTTTTGAACCGGGGATAATGGAAAAATATGAAGAGGGGAAAAAGAGAGAAAGAGCAGAAAGACTAGAATTCCTGAAAGAATTACTTGATAAATCTGATAAGAAAGAATTAATGATACATCTGGAGGACGTGAGAGAATATAAACAGTATCTGATGGAACGATTATCAAAAGAAAGAGCGAATATTAGAAAAAAAGATTTACAAGAAAAAATAACAGAATTATCAGGATTTGAAGAAAAACTGAATTCAGGTTTAAAAGAACCTTCTACTGGAAGTGGTCTCTCAACTGGAGGTGATTTTACTCTATGTCCTAATAACGTTATCTCTGATGTTGAACGACTAGAAATCCTCTTCGGAGGAAAACGAGCTGGTAATAATTCTCCAGAAATAATTAATGAAGCAGCTGATATTTGCAGACGATTATTTACAGGAGGTATCATGGACGTTGATGTTTATCAGTCTCTTATTAACGAAATTGCCGATGACTACTACAGCGACTAAGTACGTAATTAAATACAATTACTATAATAAAATGATCGTACATAGTACTCAACGTGGACCAACCATGGTCAGGGTAATAAACTCACGATTACCAGTATACAAGACAACCTACGGAGATGGACTAGGTGATGTTGTTCAGGATCTATTTAGAAGGATAGCCCCAAAAGCAATACCGATCGCAAAGCAACTGGGAATGAAAGCTATTGATGTTGTTCGTGAAAAAGGTATTGGTGCTGTTGGTAATGTTGCTAGTAAAGCATTTTCATCGATTAAAGATAGGTTAGCACGATTAATACGACGAAAACCTCAACCTGTAAAATTACCTAGCACTGAAGTAATGCCTGCAAATGTCAGTAAAATAATAAATCAAGTTGCTAATCAAAAACTAACAGAGTTGGCTGATGTACCAATGTCAGAAAAAGAAAAAAATATAACCGCTAGTCTGATAGCAGGAAGTGATCTCACTTCCCGAAGTGGTCTTCGTTTTAGACGATAATAATTATAATAAATATGTTTAAGCGAATATCTGATCCAGCATTTGACATGGACGCACCAGTACTCAAAGATGAGTCTGTGCTTGATTATCAATATTATTCTTCTGACGCTCGAATTTCAGATCAACGTGGACGAATTGAACTACAAGTTCAGGATACAAGTAGGTATTTCTTACCCGCTGAGGCTTTTATTGAAGTAGAAGGTGAAATTTTAAATAACGCAGCTCCTGCAGCACCAGTAGCATATGGAGCTGACGTTAGTGTCGGTTTTGTTAATAATGGTATTATGGCGTTATTTGATAGTGCTACGTACATGATTGACGGAAAAAATATTGAATCAATTCAGAAAGACGTTGACGTTGCAACGACAATACTTGGCCTTGCAAGATACAGCGATGATTATTCAAGATCGGCTGGCCCGTCAATGATGTTTGTAAAAGATACTTCTAATTCTCCAGAATATCAACAATATGAAATAAGACGGCCAAGAAATTTTGCTAGAAACGCCGATGCTGATGTACAAAGTATGATTATTAATGTAGATCCAGATTTTAACTTAGGATTTAGATCACGTCGAGTAATGTTGCGTGGTGGAAGAAGAGCATTTTCATGTGCCATTCCACTGTCACATATTTTTGGATTTTGCAGAAATGTCAGAAAAGTCATTTTCGGAGCTAAGCACACAGTTGTACTTGTACGAAAAGCAACCGACGATGATGCAATCTGGCGACCCGCTGGTACTGATCCTGGTAGAGTAATTCTGACAAACTTTCATTGTGGATGCCGGTGATGACTCCAACAGTATCTGAAGAAGAACGTCTAATCTCTTTTATGAGTCAAGGTGGTAAATCAGCGTTGTCATGGTTAACAATGACCACAGATGCTGTTCAGAGCGCAATTAATGGTTTATTTACATGGCAAATAGCCTCTCAACAGGGAATATCCGCACCACGACATATATTTATTGCGCTTCAAGATGCTGCACGAGTAAACAGTCAAAATCTTAGTATTATGATATTTGATAATCTTGGTGTTTCTGAAGTGTCTCTGAGGATAAATGGACATCAAGAACCATCCGAGGATATATTACTGAATTTTGAACAAAATCATGTAGCACGTGCATATCATCGTCTAATGACGTTCATGGGTCGTGATCAAAATATTGATACTGGTTTACAAATATCACAATTGGATTTTACAACCCTATATCCAATTTATTACTTTTCGCTCGAACATTTAGATTTAACCAGACAGTCAGTAGTCGATATACATTTTCGAGATCGTGTTAACAGAAATATTGTAGATATTCCTAATTACAGAGCAATTGCTGTCATACTCAGCGATAAATCGATGTTACTTGAAGGTGCTGGTGGACGAATGAGAGTCGTTGATGCGCCAGTAGAAAACATGTAATTAAATCGTTTATGAATATTATAATGTCGTATAATCACGTTAGTGTTAGTCTGACTCCTGGTCAGATTAAAAGGATACAATCAGCATCAAAAAATAACTGGATTAAAAATATTGCTAAAGAAAGATCAGATGAGCGGTTCAAATAAATTATCTCTTACAGAACGTCAGCTCAGGCATTTCGATGAAGCCAAAAATCAAATAAAGGTATAAAACTTAATCTTTCTGCGGGTGCCATTAAAGATATCATTAAGACGGGTGGTATATTTCCACTTCTTGCTGCTATACCAGCATTAATAGCCGCTGCAGCCCCAGCTGTTGCAAAAGCAGCTGCATTAGGCGCTGTTGGAACCGCTGCTGGAATGGCATTAAAGAAAGCAACAGGAAAGGGAATTAAAAAAAAGGGAAGGGGTCTAAGATTACCAGGGACTCCACATTCATGGTACGGAGAAGGCCTAAGATTACCAGGGACAGTTTACTAATATCTCCTATGTCCAATTTTGATTTACTAGATGCTGCTAAAAATTAAAAATAAAAAATTTTAGAGGAGTTTTTATGCGCGATCAATTACCGAAACAACCAAACAATATTGAAACCGGTATTATTAATCTCGATGAAAACTCTGGTCCAGGCACGCATTGGGTCGGATATGCAATTGATCCACGTGGAATTATTTATTTTGATTCATATGGACTAGCTCCACCAAAAGAATTCTTAAAGTATATTAGCGGCTATCAAAGTACTCCAATATGGTATTCAACGTTACCAACACAAACATTAACTGATCCACCAATATGTGGTCGAGAAGTACTTAACGTACTTGATGCTATATCAAAATCAACAAAACCACCCCACAAAGTTGTACATGAATATACTACGACGTCACATTTAAACAGACATTAGTAATATAATGGTGGATATTTATGGAAGATCTTCTCGTGGTAAAGGTCATCAGCAAGTTGATTTATCTAAATACGCAACTCTCGATCAGCTCAGAAATGAAATTGATGATTTATTAAACATAACCAGTGTGGATCAAAATGAAGTAGTCGTTTTTCAGGATAAGGAAGGACGATTAAAAACTAGTAATATACAACTACCAGATGTACTTATACGAGTTCCTAATGCGGTTGTTAATAATATAGTTACTTTTACTGATCAGGGTAAAATACAAGATTCCGGTACGTCAGTCAACGATTATATTAAGAAAGCTGGTGATTCATTTACAGGTTCAATTATTATGAATCAAAATAAAATTACAGGTCTTGGAAACCCAACCGCAGATGAAGACGCCGCAACAAGGAAATATGTCGACGATCAAGAATCTAAATACGTATTGGCCAATGGCGGTATAATGCGTGCATTTCTTAATATGAATAATAATGGCATTAATAATCTTAGAACACCAGAATATGATTTTGATGCTGCAACGAAGAAATACGTCGATGATAAGGAAATTCCTATAACAACTTCGCTAGCTACAATCAATAATGAAATGACCACACTCAATAGTACTTTTACTAATCACGTACAAACTTTTTTAAATTTTCGTAGAAATGTAAACAAAACCATTAAAGATTTGTTTGGTGATCCACCAATCGTTGACATAAAACTCTCCGACGTTAACGTGAAACTTAATGATATTGTCAGTGGAATACCTAATATTGTTCAAAAAACTAATCTGATTAAAATTCCACACGGACAAATTAAAAATATCGTGTACACAGTAGCATCAGGATCATCAACATGGACACCACAAAATAACACACTCGAACATACCGCAGAAGTAACTGGGTTATACAGGTTATCTATATACGATTCGGAAATTAATGCTGCCACTTCATTATCACCGAATGAATATCGTAATCCTCTATTGGTGATGCTAACCAAGAATATGAAAGAAATCTTTACTCTGATATCAACGGAAATATCTCCGAGACGTTACTGGTGGTGCCTAGAATTCGTAACTGAAACTTAATTAAATGACGTTGTTAGTATAATGGATCAAACTCAGTCTCGCATCGACGTTCAACGTTACAGATGCAATCAGGTATGTGAGCGTCTCACTAAACTAAATAATTTTATCGACTATTATAACACGAAAATAAAAAAATACAAAAGACGTATAGTTGTTATTGATATAGTTGTTTACTCGGTTTCTGCTGTTATTGCTGGAACAGGATTATTATTATCAACATTGACGATGACAGGACCTACTGTTATAACCATTATTGTTTCAGCATCAACGACTATTGCTGGAGTTCTCGGTATTATAGCCAAAAAGATAGATACCTGTACAAATGCTAAATTGCACGATTATATGATTAAATTACATACAGTGGCAGAGGCATGCTCTAAACTATCTTTGTACATTTCTTCATGAGTCAGTGATGGTGAAATATCCGATACTGAATTTGCGATGATGATGAAAACTTATGATGACGCATTTAAGGTGATCGCTAATGATTTTAATGAATTAAATAATAATGATAATAATAATGACAGACAGGGAGTTACTTCAGCAGATCGTTACTAATACGACTCCGTCAAAAACTACTATGATATCGTTAAGTTCGACCAATCCTGAATTTAGCGTCAATTTTCCAACATCAATTCCTGCAAAAAAAATAGCATTAGCGCAATTGCGAGTTTATTATAGCTGGCCCAATATTAGATCAAAACCATTTGGTGGACTACAGCCAAATAATTCATTAGTAATTTCATATAAGAATAAACCTGATGGAACTCCTGATTGGCAAGTAGTTGCTATTCCAACGGGCAGTTATCAAATAGAACAGATTAATGATGAGTTCCAACGCAGAATTAAATCTATTACAGGAAAAGAATCAAAAATAGCAATTACTGTCTACGAACCGACACTATCTGCGGTTATTGAAATAAATTCCCCTGATTACTCCGTAGATATTTATCAAAGTTCGATTAGATCGGTATTAGGATGGCCTGAAGTTCCACCGGTTTATAATGGAGTTTCAGAACCAAAAATAGAAGAATTTAAAACGAGTGAAGAAAAATTCATTAAAGATCCAGAATATCGAGGAAAACAACCATGGAGTAATACAAGATTTGGATTTCCAAACGACAATAGATATTACTTTACCGATTTTGATGGTAAAAGGATCCCCAAGTTGAATAAAGCATTATTTATTTTTAACACAGACACCAGGACGAAGATTAGTTTCTATACTGTTGATGTAGGATTTATTAAACATTTTTTAGATACTCTTAAACCTGAATACGATAAAACGTTTAATGATTTAAGACATTTACTTATTTCATTATCACAACATTATAATGAAAGTGTAAAGCAGCAAATAATCGAGTCAATAAAACATTTAAATGGTATCTTGTTCGATTTATACATCGTCAATCAAAGTATTATAAACACTGCGACTAAATTCGATGGAAATCGTTACACAAATCCAGAATCTAAACAAGTATTTCTTGATCATTATAAAATAACAGAAAAAGATTTACAAACATTTGTTATACCAGATTTAAATAACGCTGAAATGAAAAAATCATTAAATGATCTTATTGAAGAATATTATCCGGGAGTAATTGAATCATGGAGAAAAATAGCCCCACCACCGATTATACTAAAACACAATAACAATCCCTTTGGTGCCGGACGTCATATCTCACCTGGTATTGTTAATATAACAACAACAATTGCAGTTAATCTAGTATGTGACGTAATTGATGACAGTTATCAAGTAGATCTTTCAAAGTCTAACCAGGCCCAACAGGGGTATATATTATATACATTTAGTCCTAAAGATATTCCCGGGTGGTTAATTGTATCTGAGCCAATAATCCAGTTTATCTACGTGTACATAATCCATTTCTGACAAGAATAAATTTCAAACTTACTGACCAGGCAGGAAACATTTTGGATGTAAGACAAGAGTCTCTTAATATTAATTTGTATATACGCTCGTAGAACGTCTGATTATTTAATCAGGAGCAAAAAAATAATCTGATGAGTAAATACATGAATAATAATCAATTTCTATGATTAAAGCAATTGTATATATAATAAAGCTAGATAACTCGGCTATCTCTCTCTGCGGAGTAAATTAAACGATTATTTCCCTTACTACTACGTCGTTACCTGTACAAACCCAGTTGTATATACGTGTATAGCGTATTAGTCCGTCTGTCTGTTACCTTAACGAACTATAACTTATACGTGTAATTATTTTATGAATTTTGAAAAACTGAAGTACAGTTCTACATTCTATTAGTAATACAAGTTCTGTGAGGCAGCGCAAATATTATATATATATATTTAAATTTAACTGTATTATTGATAAGAGAGCGATGGCCGAAGTGGTAAGACGGTTGGACGTAGATCGAAGTTGTGCAGACTCTCGTGTGTTCGAGTCTCCAAAAATGCTAAAGGTATTTTACCTTGCATTTGGCGACTGATGCTATTTAATTGGGGGAACCGGAGAATTTCCTCGAAATCCAACAGACAAAATACACTCTCCTACCATACACCCTTGAGGGGTGTACCTTTTACACTCCCCGGGGTTTTGTATGGGGGGAGAGTGTACAAAATCTGTTGGACGTAGACAAGATTCCCCCGTCATCACCATTTGTATATATTTCATAACCATACAATCATATGTCATTAGGATAAGTTTATATGTAACCTCTGATCCTGCTAAGATGTTGTTTGACAACTTAGAGGATCACATGGGGTTTGTGCTGTCCTTAGAATTAAGTTCTTAGAGATAAGTTTATATGTAACCTCTGATCCTGCTAGGATGTCATATGACAACCTAGGGGTTCACATGGGGTTTGTGCTGTCCTCAAAAATCGAAATCATAACCATATGTATATATAATCATAATCATAATCATCCTCAAAACAGTCCCCTGACCTTCTGATCCTGCTAGGATGTCATATTACAACCTAGAGGTTCACATGGGGTTATGGGGACTACATTTTTTTAAAATAATTATTCAGAGACTGATATTATTTTTTATTTTAAAGAAATAATTATTATATAATGAACCAAGAAAACATTAATGATATTATTTCTGCTATTAAAAAATTAAAACATAACGGAATAAATCTATCTGATAATCTCGATCCTGAAAAAAATATTATGTGATTATGAAATATTAAAACAAAGAAAAATTGACAATAAATACACATTACCATCCAATTATAAATTTGTAAAATTAATTTATCAGTCTATGTTAGAATCCTTGGCGGTGGTAAATGAAAAACAGGTAAAGCTATTTGCGCCTCTTGCACGTTCGATCGAAAATATCAGATCCGAACTATCTCGTGAATACGAGAAAAAGAAGATCGTGGATAATCGTGTAATGCAATTGAGAAAGATTATGTTATTTGATTCTGTCAAAAGTGAAAGTGACACTGAGAGCAGCGACGGTGAAGGTACCCATGGCAAAATATAGAGTCGAACTATATACAATTTATTTATTAGGAAGACAGAGTTAGATATATTCAAATATTATCTTCTGATTATATGTTTTCGAAAATGCTGATCTAGTAATATTATTTGCGACAAATTGTACCGATCGTGGATTTATGCTAAAATATTTTGCAGCCGCATACATTGATGGAAAAGTTATTTCCCGTCTTGTTTCTGTATTTACGGATTTAATAGCTCTCTTTTTAAATACTCTACATTTTCCAGTATTTCCACGTACAGAATTCTGACTTTGTGTAATAGCCTGCAGGTTAGATAACCGATTATTTTTGTGATCTCCATCAATGTGATCAACTACAAGTCCATTTTTAACTACTCCAAAATGACATTCGAATATGAATTTATGCGAGTAATAATTTTTATTTCCAGCACGAAATCTAAAATAACCAGTATTACTAATATTACCGACTGGGTGTTTTGATTTACAGTGTCTAATCACACCATCTCGGGATGCTTCATAATTTGTATATACTGGATGTACTACAAATTCGTTTTGCTCCATTTATATAATAATATTATTTGTCTAAATCATTGTTTTGAAATCTAACCAGATAATCTTCTACGGTTTTTATGGGAGATTTACCTGACAATGTCAAAGCATTATTTTTTTTGTCATAATATCGTTTTAATTCTCTATATTTTTTTCCGCCACATTTTAGACACAATTGAGTTTTTCCTCTGACTCCAACACCACATTGCACACACGGTATTGGTCCTGTACTTCCATTTTTGATATTTTGCATATGGTAGTAGCAGTATTTTTTCACGCACGATTTATTACAAAGAGAAGTATATCCAATTCTGAGCCAAGCACATTTGTTTTTTGTTTCAATCATTATATATACTAAAATTTTAATTTAAATATTTGTCTTAATTATATGAACGAATTATCGGCAATTGAACCTCAGATATCCAGATTTGATCTCGATCGATTATCTGAGTACAAATTTAGTACTTTGATGCAAGATCTGGCATTAACAAATGAGGATGTAACCGAAAGTATTCGTGAAGCAAAAAATGAATTTCGTAATAGTGGCGCTGCTCATGTATGGTCAACATTCAGAGTTGGAAATGTTACTAATATTATGAATGACGAACGAGGAAAAGTAATTATTAATCACATTGATGATCAAAAATATTTTATTTTAATAAAATGTATTGTAAATACAGAAGAAGATACTTGGATTATTCGTGATAAACGCGATCCAGTACGCATACAGTCAGGAAATAATGTTGTTCTCTTAAATAATAAATCTAAGCCCGGAATACTGACTGGTATTGATAAACCATATTATGAACGGGGGTACCCTGTGACTGCAGTTGTATATGCAATATATCCGCTTAATAATAAACCTGACGTCGGGGATCTAAAGCCTATGAAACTGTCAGAGTCAAGAATAAACTGTGTAGCTGAACGAGTTACAGAACATTTTACAAACGCGATACGTGGTAATGGTTTAACAGATTTACGACGTAAAAAAATAAATACTTGGGCAGAATCAGTTAAAGATACCGGAGCGTCTATCAAAGATGTCGCTGAACTAGAAAAGAAATTAAAATTCCCAATAACGGTAAAGACGTTAACCGGAGAGATTTTATATAAATCGAAATATGAATCAAGAGGAGCTTCTATAGATATTATTGATCATAATTCGCATGCGTGGACCTCAGCAGTAACAATATTTCCACGAGATAGAGCGGTTAAATTTTATGATGGTCATATATTTGATTTTATCAAAAATATCAGCAAAAGTGACCCTGTATCCGTTTGGTTATTTCCAAGTTCAGAATTACGATCAGTTTGTACGGCCTAATGGTGATATTTACCGTACAGAATCTCTTAATGTAGAAATGGAAAATCTTGCGCTGAAATATACTTCAGACGATGTCAAAGTTGGACTATTATTAAATAATTGTTTTACAGTTCCATCTGTAGCGGCTCATTTCGCTCAGGAGAAAAATTTATGGAAACCAACGCGATTGGAATTTCTTGAAGATATCCATAAAAGCTGTGTAGAATATGGACACGGAGGATTATGGAATACTAAATATAAGTGTAATGACGTTATATCTGTTGATATGGTAGCGTGTTATCCTGGAAGTTTTCTTGGATACGGAGAATGTTCTGAATGCTTTAAGAGATTCGAACATCCATCACACGAGATGACCAGGGTTGCGATAAACGGACCATTACCAGATTTTGATCTAACAGGATTTGCTCATGTAGAATCATTCGAGTTTGCAGAAAATCTCCATCCGATTACTTATGCTTGGTTTGGAAGACATTTTTCAGAAAAAATGTTGGGTTCCAATAGTACTATTGCGATATATGCTTGATGTTGGAATTTTAACATTATTGAAGGTGAGTGAGGCGATTACATCGTATAGTCCACAGAAACAAGTTTGGTTACCAGAACCAAATAGATTTAATATTGATGATGCCAGGAAAGAATTCCCTAATCTTAATGAAGATGACATTATTAAAATTACTAATAATATACGTAAATGCAGAGATGAGCATGATGAAAAACTTGCAAAAGATCTTGGTAGAAAGATAATTGGTAAATTTACTCAAGGAGGAGCCTATGATCATAAAAGACACTATACAAGATTGATTATGGACGATGCTGAACTCGATTTTATAATAGCTGATACAACAGAAAAAATACATTTATAAATCGGAGTAATGCTTATTTGTTAGACGGAACCAAACTAGGTACAATTGTGAGTTATCTTGATGGTGACTCACCGCAGTTTACTCATTTAAGATCATCTATGTTGGCATATGTTTCTATAAATCTACTGTCTATGATAAATAAATTTCCTCGTAATGCTGTCAGAGTCGCCAGGGATTCGTTTTATATAAATAAAAAATATACGGATTTGTTAAAACCGCTACTTGGTAATGGTGAATGGGGATCATGGAGAATAAAACAAGAAAATATACTTAGCTATTCTGAATCTGCCGACGTTGAAATTAGGGAAATATATTACAAAAATAATAATCAAGTGTCAAAGTCATCAGCACCATCTGTATATGATCCTGTGGCTAGACATAAAACTGTTTATCTTAATGGGTGTGGAGGGTCAGGTAAAACAACGCGTGTGATTAAATTATTCATGAATAATAATTCAGATATAATTGTTTTGACACCGACACATAAATTAGCCAGAGAAATAAAAGAGCGAGGAGTAAAATCGTGTACTTATCATAGTTTCTTTAAATGGTGTGGAGACACATGGACTCCTGAACGAATGGGTGAGAAATATATACCTAAATATATTATATGGGGCGAGATATGCACGGTGTCGTTAGAAATATTAAAAACATTTCTTGATTGGCTATTGACAAAGAATACTGCTATAATAATGTGCGGTGATCATGGTCAACCACCACCTTTTATTGGACAGTCTCCACATGAATGGCTGAAGAATAACGTAGATTATTACGAGGAAATAAATGTTGACCATAGAGCTATTGATGAACCGCTGAAGGAAATTAAAAGATTAATCAGAATACAACCAGACAGAGTACAATGTGAAATAATGCGAGGAGTAATTCCAGAGACTTCTATGAATGATTTTCTAAATTTATGGAATCCAGCTGATTTAATAGTTGCAAGTAGAAAGATAGTTCGTGATGAACTACAGAATAAATTATTTATGTTACATAAAGAAAGTTTTCAGATCTACCTGTACCTTTGTGTTATCGCCCAGCAGATACTCGACGACAGAATATTGATGTTGAAATTCCTGGTGGTGGAATACAGAATCTTGTCTTGAATGATATTATTTTAGTCGAGATTAATGTCGTTGAGAATGCGCTGAATATGAATAAATCACCGTGGACGTTAGGATACGCTATAACTATTCACTCGTCACAGGGATTAACTATTTCTAATACAAATATCTGGATTATAGATGATCGGATCGAATGGTCGAATTTAGTCTATCTCGCAGTTTCTAGAGTCAGAAGAATATCTCAACTACATAGGGTTATTATGAATTTTACAGAAAATAATGATCAAACTGTTAATAATGACGTAATAAGAAAAAAACTATCTGGTTATAAGCAATGTGATAAAAAAAAATAAACGTGACTTTGATATTGATACTGAATTTATTATAAAACTAAAAACACAGCAGAATAATAATTGTGCAAGTTGTAACTGTAATATGTTATGGCAATATTCGAATAATAATCCAAGACAATTTACCGTAGACAGAATTAATAGTGGTCTTGGTCATACACGTGATAATGTGATGATAACCTGTCTTGAGTGTAATCGACGTAGAGATTCTGGTTATGTAATTGTACGTGGTGGTAATTGTGTGTCTTTAGGAATTACCTGTAATTGTTCACGTACAAATCCACGTTGAGGAGCTCTCGAATCTAATCTGTAGATTGGAGGTCTACCAGTGGATCTAACCACACTAGAAATTGTATGTGTAGTCACGCTCCATATAGGATCAGTTGCTCTTTTTTTACCACCTTCAAGTTCGCCAGGTTTATATAAATATCTTACAGTTACATTACCTAATACTGGTTGAGGTTGATGTCTGTCATCGCTACGGGGTATATAATTTTTTTGTGATCGCGTTAGAAGGTTTCATTGAAGTTGAACGAGTAATTTCGTTATTTAATGCAGCTATCACATTTGGTAACCTTGCAACCCATTCACGAGATCTCTCACCGGATTTAAAGTCAGTAGATATCTCTTTTGCGTATTGTATCCAAATAACCGCTCAGCAAGTGTTCGATTAAATCGTTCAACAATTGCCTGATCACGATGAATTTCGGTATGTCCTCGTCTGATTTTAACGTTATAATTTTTCATCAACGATAATACTACTCCAAGAAATTCTTTGCCAGGATCAACCTGTAATAACTGTGGCCATCTCAAAGGTCCTCGCTGATAAATTCGTTCAAACGCAGATGCAACTTCAGACGCTGTCTTTGTTGATAATGGTTCAGCTTCTTTATATCTACTTGCAACGTCAACGACAGTTAATGCGTATTTGTATGTGCGTGATTGACGTTTACCAATTTTAATGGTATCATGTGGTAAAAATAAAATATCTGCTTGATGAACCTCATTAGGGACGCTGACATCAAAATGTGAATATTGAATTTTTTTAGGTGGTGGTAGATAAATTTGCCATATTGCCTGTCGTGCTAACCACGCTGCAGCAACAGAACGTGAGACTTTTGCTGCTTCAGATAATTTACTAATAGCTGATCTGCCTCTCCAATATCCTCTTGGGCTATAATAAATGGATTCCATTATAATATTTATATAATTAATTACCAGCCCCTAACATTATTTTACTTTTCATGGCAGATTTTACTAGAAAAGTAGCTAATTTATCTCTGACAGATTTATTTGGTATAGAATTTAATGCATGAATCAATTTTACATCTGCGAGATGCCTTTGTTGTAAATCTTTACTTTTATAAGCAACATCATGAACATGACACGCTTTATCAATCTTATTTACTGGATGCTCTCCTGGTCTTGGTTGATCTTGATCATCAAGTCGGATATCGAGTCGAGTTCCAGGACCGCAATAATTATATCCAGGAATATGTTTCTCACCGGGGTATTTAGCCCACGGAGTTCCTGGTAATTTTCCTAAGAAAGCGGCTATATCTCCACCTGTCTTTGTTTTAACAAATTTGTATTTCTTCGTGCCACATTTTACACATTTGCCCGTCAGAGCACGTCGTTTATTCTTCGTTGTTATTGTAGTTAGTTCAGCAGTAGGTGTAGACGTCCTACACCGAACACAATATAGACTCATATTATTTATTATATGGATATA
>JAECUM010024527.1:0-12260 GCA_016617855.1 Megalonaias nervosa
CGTGGAAGTGGAATAAAAAAATTTTGAATTTTATGTAATTAATATATTATAATGCCTAAAGCAACGCATCGACGAAAAAAAAAATCACCAACAACAAAACCACCAACAACAAAATCGTCAACAACAAAATCGCCAACAAAAAAAAAGAAAACAAAATCACCAACACCAAAATGCAAATGCAATCAAACAAAACAAGGAGGAATTATTCCGTTCGCTCCACTTTTAGCAGGACTAGCTGGAAGTCTGCTGCCAAATCTGCTAGGAATCGGACGTGGTCTAACATTGCCGGGAACACGGTCACATCGCTAAGTAACTTTGATATACTTGATAAGTCAAAAGCAGTTCCTGGATTTCATGGAGTTTATTCTAAAGATGAACTCGCAGCAATAAAAACACCGTCAGCTGTAAGTTCATGTGTGATAAATATACAAGATTTCAATGACGGATCCGGTACGCATTGGGTAGCAGTTTATAATAACAATTATTTTGACTCGTTTGGACTTCCTCCAAGCGATGTAATAAAAAAATACATAAACAAAAAATATAAAAAAATATATTATTCGTCTAATCAACTTCAACCTATTGGAACTTCTGCTTGCGGATATTATTGTATAATGTTCATTAAACAGATGTCTCGGAGTGAGAACTCCGGTGAGAACTCCAAAGATTCTAATTTTTTAAAGTTTATTTTGCAGTTTGATAAGAAACCTTCTCACGCTAATGATGAGATTGCAATTAATTTTTGTAAAGCTATCTAAAGCTTGTAATAAATTTTATCTAAACTTATAAATATATAATGTTGACATATTGTCTCAAATGTAAAACTAAAACAGAAAATAAGGATGAGATGACGAAAAAAACAAAAAATAATAAAATAATGCTAAAAAGTATTTGTGGTGTTTGTGGTAGAAAGAAAAGTATATTTTTAAAGAAAACGTCGCAGGAGATTTCATCTCTGGCAACACCGTCGCAGGAGATTTCATCTCTGGCGATAAAGTCGATGGGAGCTGGTTACCCTCATGATTTTGTTAGGGGGATTATTTTAGTAGACGACTAAAAATATAGAATGATATGCAAGTGCGATTCTGACAGAGATTTATGTCTAGAGCAAAATAAAATTATCACATACTGTCAACGTTGTAATAACAGAGAAATAATTGGAACAGGTATAGATATACATAAATTTATTGGCAAATTACCAAAACCAAAAGGAGGTTGGACATTGCCAGGTCATAAATACACTGGACCTTATAATCCTCTTGATAAACAACTAGAAGAAAATGATAATCCGCTGCCAGGACAGGAGCCTTATAATCAAGTTGATAGCATAGCAATGCGTCATGATATCTGTTACAGGGACAATGAGCAAGATAAGGCTGGCTGTGATAAAGTAATGTTGGACGAACTTCGTGATATGAAGCCAACAAATATGCGAGAACGTTTTGATAAAAAGCTGGTACAGGGTTTTATTGGAGCAAAATATAAACTTGGACTTGGAGAGTCTAGATTCGGAAATGAATTATACGATGATCTAGCGTCTGAGCTACACAAACCTAAAAAAAAAAGTTTACGCGACGTAAAGTTGTTGCAAATGCCGTTGATGATATCTGGGCGATAGATTTAGTAGATATATCAAATCTAGCAGAATTTAACGTTGGATCTGATGGTGCTCCAAAGAAATACTTGTTTAATGTCATAGATATTTTTAGTAAATACGCGTTTAGTGTACCTGTTTCAGATAAGACAGGAACGTCAATAACTGATGCGTTAAAACAAATAATAACAAGTACAGAAAGAAAACCAAATAAAATCTGGACTGATCACGGAGCAGAATTTTTTAATAAAAAGGTTGAGCAGTTTCTAGAACAAAATAACATTAAAAAATATGTTACAGGAAATGAGGGTAAAAGTGTTGTCGTCGAAAGATTTAATCGCACTTTAAACGAAAAAATACACAAATATTTGACAACTAAAAATACTAATAAATATATTGACAATTTACAAAACATAGTTGACAAGTACAATAACACGAAACACCGAACCACTAAATTATCACCAAACAACGCAATTAAAAATCCGATTCTTGCAAATGAAAACATGTATCGCAGACATAAATTTAAAGTTGGTGATCGGGTTAGGATTTCTTTGACTAAAAAAACATTTGAAAAAGGATTTACTCCAAACTGGACTGAAGAAGTATTTGTAGTTGATAAAGTACTTTTAACAATACCTGTAACATACGCGCTAAAAGATTTGGCAGGGGAACCGATCATTGGTAGTTTTTATGAACAAGAACTTCAGAAAACTGAACAAGATATTTTCGTTATCGAAAAAGTGATTAGGAGAAAAGGCGATAAAAGTTTAGTTAAGTGGCGTGGGTATAGCAATAAATTTAATAGCTGGGTACCAACTCGATCGATTTCATCGACTGCGATTTCATCTACTGCGATTCAATAATATTATTATAAATTTGTTCGTATTTCACAAGCACAGATTTACATTTTATTGGTTTACATAATGAAATTAAATGCAATTTTCTTCCATTATCGACTGGCATTAAATTAAATATCTTAGCGAAAATAAAATCATATTTTATACTCCTTTGCTGGCCAGTTATTTTTAGATTTAAAAACGGCCTGATAAGCTGCCAAAATATCTGTTGTTCGGCAACAGTAAAATTAAATTTTATTATTTTTTTTGTAATATGATACTTAACATTATATCGTCCAGTTGTTGGTCTGCTGTAATTTGTTCTGTCAACGACGGTGACTATTTCATTATCATCGTCAGACTCGTTGTTGTATAAAATATCATCTTCGCTATAGCTAGAAGATTTGTCTATTTCATCTCTAGAGATGAAATCTCTAGCGATTGGTAAAATTACTTGTGGTTTTGTGGTGATTTTAACATTGTCTTCGATTGTATCTTCTTCATATAATATTTTAGCAAGTAGTTTCATCAAGTCCATTATTATAATATATTTTTTTATCTAATTTATTGTTATAAGATATGACTGACGAGGTAAAATATCATCAAAAAGTTAATGTATTAAACTATGACGAACTAACTGAAGCAGTTCGAAGATGTCTGTCAGGTTATAGTGCATATTCTATTGACGTTATTGTTATGCAAGGTGATTCTCATAAAATATTACTAACAGCAGCAGAAAAAAACAAACTTAATGAAAATGCTTTTATAACATTAAAATTTGATTCCGATGATATTATGTCATTTGCACATAGCTGTCTTACTAAGACAGAATTACGAAATATTATTAATCATCATATCTAAAACTAAATCTATCAAAAGTTGACATTGAAGTTGCTGATTTAGTTTTACCGTCGGCGAAGTCTTTTATTGATTTACTATCAATTTTATGATATTTTCCAGCAGAATAAATTGATTTAAATTTCATTTCTTCTCCAGTTTCCAAATTTACTGAAATAACTGATTTTATAGGGTTTCTGAAATTATTACCGTCAAAATTAGATCCACGTCGGGTGTTTTCTTTTGATGTAATCAAATCTAAATTTTCTAGACGATTATCAGTTTTATTTTTATTTATATGATCAATAACTAGATTATTTGGAATGGCATCGTTAAACGTCTCATAAATAAATCTATGATTATAATAACTAACAAAATCTGTTTTAGTTCCTCTGACATTCACAAACAGATATCCACTATTTTTCAATTTTCCAATAACTTTTTTTGTCCTTATATGTCGTATAATTCCCTTATCATTTGCTTCGTATAAATCAAATACTTTATGACGTTGAAACTCGTTTTGTAAAGATAAGTTTTCAATATTGTCATCAGTAATCGAGCCATTTACTTGATAGACTCGCTTTCCTTCTGGAATATCCTCACAGAACAAAGTATAAATAAAATCTTTTCTAAACATTTCCGTTCTCTCAGTATTATCTCCCTTTACACTAATCTTATAACCCGCTGGCGTTGCTTTGCCAACAGATATTCTAGTTTTGTTGTTAATAACAGAACCAAGTTTATTTCCAGCGTATAGGTTATACTTTGGGTGAACCTTATATTCCTCTTGCTTATATGCGCTTGTCATATTTGCTGTCATTATATTATAAGGATTTTTGTTATCTCTAATTGTTTTTCAAAACTAGCGCATGCGCTGTCATCAATCAAACAATCAATTAGATATTACAATGTAGTATAACAATGTTAAAATTGCGTGATACAGCCAAAAAGAGCCTTATGGGAGAACCTGATAAAATAGCGACTGCATTTACAGGATTAGACAACAGTTATCGGTTTGATAAACAAATCTTACTGATAAATTTTACTGCAACAAATCCTTACCACCTGCTAGAGCCAACTGTAAAACGTGAACTTGAAAAACATAAGGGTCTAAGAATATTAGTACAATATCATGTTATATTTTCAAAGATACTCGTGAAAGAGAAATCAACTGACAAGGAAATCATAGACCCTTACATTAACGCAAAATCAAGGCGTGTTTTGCTCGGGACTGATCTTTTGTCACTAGCTAATGAAATACACCAAGAAATCTGGAAAAAGATAGAAGAATACACCGAATCAGGTTCGGGTTGGAAGTTTGAAATGATCAAAGAAATTTTATTTCACACGATGAAATATGACGCATTACGCGGTAGTTTGTATATTGACCTACCACCAAAAATAAAAAATAAAAAATGTTGTATAAACGTGAAAAACGTTGATAACAAATGTTTCCAATGGGCTGTTCTTTCCGCACTATTTCCAGCAGAAAAAAACGCTGATCGCGTTGAGAAGTATATTAGTCACATGTCAAGATTAAATTTTAAAGATATTGACTTTCCAGTAGTAGAAAATCAAATACCAAAGTTTGAAAAGCAAAATAATATTTCGATTAACGTTTTCGGACTAGATGAAAAAGAAAACATGTATCCGAGATATATTTCAGAAAAAGCTTCACAATCAACTATAAATTTACTGTTTTATAAAAATCATTATGTTTGGATCAAAAACTTTAATGGACTAGTTGGCGGACAGTATAATAAACGAAAGAAGAAAACGTTCTTTTGTTATCGCTGCTTACACGGTTGTAATGACAATGAAACATTACAAAAGCATTTGCAGTACTGTAGTGATGTACAACGAATAACAATGCCGTCCAAAGAAAATAGTTTATTACAGTTTGTCAATCACAATCACAAACTAAAAATTCCTTTCGTCATATACGCTGATTTCGAATGCTTACTTCAGCCTGTACTTGGTGTAGAAAATAATCCTAATCAATCGAGTACAAGAAAAACTCAAAATCATGTTCCGTGTGGAGTAGCGTATAAGATAGTTTGTTGTACTGATTCGAGATTATCTAAACCAATTAAATTATATCGCGGTAAAAATCCAGCTATCTGGCTTCTCAAGCAGTTGATCAGCGAAGTTGATAATATATTTGCTCGTTTGAAAAGAGTAACTCCAATGATGAAACTGACGTCTCAGCAAGAATTTGATCATGAAAAAGCAGAAATTTGTTATATTTGTGAAAAAGCTTTTGACCCTGACAACGTCAGGAACAATAAAGTACATGATCATTGTCATTTGACTGGACAGTACCGAGGAGCGGCTCATGATCAATGTAATTTAAAATTTCATGCTCCAGATTTTATTCCAGTTATTCTTCACAACTTTCGAGGATATGATAGTCATATTATAGTAGAAGCTTTTGCTGATTCTGACATAAAATCTCGTCTAAAACTCGATAACGTCATCAAATGCATTCCAAATAATTTTGAAAAGTATATGACAGTTACGCTAGGTAAATTGCGTTTTATTGACAGCCTGCAGTTTATGGCAGCATCATTAGATGAGCTTGTCAAAGGTTGTAGTAAGTTTGATAACCTAAGAGACTGTTTTGGAGATAAATTTAATCTGCTAGCTAAAAAAGGAGTATTTCCGTACGAGTATCTCGACGACTGGAGTAAATTTGATGAAACATCTTTACCTGACAAAGACAAATTTTATTCACAACTTAAAAATGAAAATATAACCGATGACGAGTACAATTATGCACAAAATATCTGGAAAGAATTTGATTGTGAGACGTTTGGTGATTATCATGATTTATACTTGAAAACTGATGTGTTATTATTAGCAGATGTTTTTGAAAGCTTTCGAGAAGTAAGTTATAATAATTACGGATTAGATCCCTGCTGGTATTATTCTGCCCCGGGGTTGTCTTGGGATTCTCTACTAAAGTTTAGCAAGGTAAGGTTAGAATTACTGACTGACGTTGATATGTTCAATTTTATCGAAAAAAGTATCAGAGGTGGTATTAGCGTGATAACGAAGAAATATGCTGAAGCAAACAACAAATATTTAAAAGAGTATAATCCTAATCTTCCTTCGAAGTATATAGTTTATCAAGATTGCAATAACTTGTACGGTTATTCTATGGCCGAACCAATGCCTTTTGGCGGATTTCATTGGATCTCGGTTGATCAATTTCTATCAGAGACAGAAAAAAAGATACCCAACGATGTTTCGTACTTCGTTGAAGTTGATCTCGATTATCCAACTTCGCTACACAAACTGCATAACGATTATCCTTTCTGCGCAGAATCAATGATCATAGATTATAGTTTATTATCTGCAAAACAACAGGCGTCAGCATCACCAAGACAAAATTCTATGGTCAAAAAGCTAGTACCAAATTTACTCGATAAGAAAAATTATGTTTTACATTACAAACTTTTAAAACAAGCAGTAGATGCTGGTCTTGTGTTGAGGAAAGTTCATCGTGTACTAAAATTTAATCAGTCACCTTGGATGAGAGATTATATTAACTCGAACACTTCAAGAAGAGCTGCAGCAAAAACTGATTTTGAGAAAAACTTCTTTAAGCTCATGAACAATTCCGTTTTTGGGAAGACAATGGAAAATATTAGGAAACGTAAAAATATTGAGCTAGTTAATGATATCAATCGCAGAAACAAACTTGTGTCAGACGATGATTTTGTCAGCATGAAAATTTTTAATGAGAATCTTGTTGCGATACAAAGAAGAAAAACAAATCTAAAACTAAACAAGCCGATTTATGTTGGAGCTTCCGTGTTAGATTTATCAAAGTGGCTCATGTACGATTTTCATTATAATTTTGTTAAAAATCTATGGCCGGCTAGTAGACTGTTGTTTACTGATACCGATTCGCTCGTGTACGAAATTGAATGTGAGGACGTCTATCAGGATATATATGATAATCGACATCTGTTTGATCTTTCCGATTACCCACGTGACAGTAAATTTCATGATGATACAAATAAAAAGGTTATTGGTAAGTTTAAAGATGAAATGAACTCGAACATTATCAAATACTTTATTGGATTGCGCAGTAAAATGTACGCCGTATTTTTAGATAATAATAAAATAACGAAAAAAGCAAAAGGTCTGCCTCGCGATTTTGTTAAAAAATTTATGAAATTTGATGACTACAAGTACGCACTCGGCGCTGATGGCGCTCGCGGCGGTGTTAGTTTTATAAGAGCAATAGCTATTCGAGCGAAACATCATAAACTCGAAACAGATGTCATTATCAAACGTGGATTATGTAATTTTGATGACAAACGTTATTGCGAAAATGGGATAGATACATTTGCACTTGGGTACTGTTATGATGATAGATCTATACTTGACATTATCTTTTCCAATTGAAATTTTATCTAAACTTATAAAATAATGTTTGAAAATTTGACAATGATAAATAGCTATAATAGCAAGATCAAATATCTAATGATGGACGGCAAACAATTGACAGTTGAAATTAACAATGAAACATCAGGTATATGTTTTAGTGGAACTCATGACAAGCTAAAACTTCGCTTATCAGATCTGATGATAGCGAGTATTTCAATTACCTCGAACAATTGTATCAAAGGTTGCTAGCGGAATTTAAAAATTTTCATAATCCGATCAGCCAACAAAAATATACGAAACTTACAATTGATCTTGATACATCAAAAATATATTTTATCGATAAAAAATATCCTCTTAACAAACCACAAATAAAAGACTTATTTGAGTCCCGTCGCTGTGTGAGTGGTAAAGTGAAATTTAGTCTCTACAATCGTGATAATGAAATATTTCTAATTTCAACAGTAGAAAAATTAATTATTGGTAATGAGATATAGATAATATCACTTACCTTTCTCGCTTTGTGAATATCCGCCCAAATGTTTAAGTGTAATAATTTCCGCATGATCTTTCGTACTGGTCAAACTCCTGCAAACTGATTTATAAAGCGCGTTTTGCCTTTTATATACTTGCACTCAGTATAGTTCGAGAACATTCTACGCATGCGCATTACGTACTGAAAAATTACACAATGTCTGTTACTCATGCAATAGTTATTCTTTATATGTTACCTGTGTACCTGACTTCCTTATTAGGTAAACAAGTGGCTATATCTTCTACTGTTATGCTCGATAAGTTACCTGTGTACCTGACTTCCTTATTAGGTAAACAAGTGCTATATATATACCTTATTAGGTAATGTACTTAAAGTTTATGTGTAGAGGGGGGGTAGTAAAGGGGTGGGAGTAAGAGGGTAGTAGTAAAGGAAAAGCCGATTCGGGGGGAGGGGGTGGGGGTGGGGATTGGATGCGTTGAGCTAGAATCGGCCTTTTCCTTTACTACTAACTTATCCTGAGAGACGGTACATACATAAACTTATCCTAAACTTATCCTAAGAGACGGCACATACATAAACTTATCCTAACTTATCCTAAGAGACGATACAAACATAAACGGGGGATTTATATACGTCCAACAGATTTTGTACACTCTCCCCATGATAACCCCGAGTTGAGTGCAAAAGAACACTCACCACGTGGTTACATGGTGGGAGAGTGTATTTTTTCTGTTGGGGTTCGCACCCCCAATTAAAATAATATTTTGGTAATCCAGAACCATACCCATCGACATATGCCAGTGATGGGAATCGAACCACAGACCTTCAGTACGAGAATTCAATATTCCTGCACTGAGCTATGAAATCCGATTACATATATATGTTTGAGAAATTATTATATACTTACCAGTTACCTGATTGTGAATAGCATTTTATTTTTCTGATTTTGAATAGCATTTCATTTTTCTGATTCTGAAAAAACGTTAATCTGAAATCCTACATTTGTACAGAAAAACGAAATCTAAAATATATTACCGTCTATTTATACAGAAAAACGAAGCGGCTGTGCGGCTGTGTACATTATAGGCAGGTCTGAAAATCAATAGGTGGGTTTTAATCAAGCTTGTAAAGATTCAGGGAATTCAGTTTCAGTACGGCTTTAGAAACAGATAGACAGACTAATACGCCTGGAAATTACTTAACAGGCAAAATTAACTCACTAAAATCACCAGCAGCGCTTTATTACAGACAGTCTGAAAATCAATACAGTACCTTCGTACCAATCTATGTTCGACAATCCAGAACAAGCTAGAACGGTATTATCTCCCTTAGCAGCAGGGAAGGTGAACCCTACATTTGGAGTTCACACATGTTTGCTCGGATTGAAAGATAGTAACTATCTTACAATCTGGTCAGGGACATATTTTGTAAGCAAAAAATATATTTCATTTCAGGCAAACATGTTTATTATCCAAAAGGTCTGTTCACCTTCCCTGCTGCTTATGGCATTTATCGTTGACTCGCCGATACATAAAATAGATACAAGGAGTTTTTCTACAATTAAACAATAAAACATATTATAATGAACAACTGTGTGTGGTTGTTAAAAACTTCTTCACTTTGTAATAGACCATGTCGCGGAGAATACTGCGCTCAGCATAATCGGTCATTAAAAAAATCTCCTGGTTTGCAAATCTGTCTCAAATGCGGATTGGCGTCTCGAGCTGTTATATGCGCCAAATGTGGCGGTAACAGATATAGCGCATTAATGCATTATTACCAGCATAGAATTCCACGGCGAGGTTTTATCAGAGACACTCCTCCAACCGCTCGTGAATATTTACACAATTACTTTAAGGTACTTCCTGCAGTGATCGATTCTGAAGAGGATCAAAAAATAATAAATCAACGAGAGCAGAAAGAAAAGCAGTTATCGGAAGAGTATAAGATAAAAGATGAAGCGAGGCGAATAAAAGAGATCTGTAAAAAATTAGGATGCACTCCTGAGAATTACATCGCGAGACTGAAAAAAAAAATGTACAACAAAATACCATTATGATAGAGTCACTGATGATTCATCAGATAACAAACTCAGATGATGAAACCATCAGATTAATAAATCGTGAATTACTTGATCTCCACATTTTCTATAATATTATTAATGAATGTGGAGATCAAGTAAAATGTTAACTAAGTCTCAGATTAATAAATCAATATCGTAAATTACTTGATCTCCACATTTTCTATAATATTATTAATGAATGTGGAGATCAAGTAAAATATTAACTAACCATCAGATTAATAATATCATGATTGTATCAGGATCGCGCCACATCAACATATACTTCTTCATGAACATCTTTAAAATCATCGATTTCAGAATCATCGGTTCTAGCATCAGTCGCGATAGAATCATCGATTTCAGAATCATCGTTAGAGACAGCGTCTCTAGAGTCTCTTAACAAATATTTATTTACATATTCCTCTGCTGTTGGTGGAGCGTCTTTATGAGACATATACTTCGGTTTTCTTTTATCATAATAAAGTAACATCACCCTGTATCTGTTACCGCCACACGCTGTACAGATTTGAATCGCTCCCCGCACTCCATTACCACACCGCAGACACGGTCTATTTCCTCTCGATCCTGTTCTGATCATGTGGCTGTGATGGCCGCAATATTCTCCTCGGCACGACTTCCCGCATGCCCGAGTCGATCCTTGAACTATCCAACGACAGTTATTAGGTCCTGTCTGAAATGGCATATTATATAATAATAATATTTTAATTATTTTTTAATTAGAAGTATATTCTGTATATTATATAATCATAGACATGACAGAACATACCACATCATTCGAAAATAATTCGTCCATCGAAGATGTTAGGTTTTATAATACAAAATATGACGCCGTCGAGAGTCTTAATGATGAATCTGACGTCTACGCGCAGGGAATAATTATTCAGCATTTCAATAAATTTTATTTGTTTCTCTCCGATGGTGATTTTAACAGATTCGCCAACAATTTCATTAATGAGTCTTCGGTAACTGAAATAATTCCCAAATTCAGGCTTAGATATCCAGTGTTTGACCTAGACACCAAGTACGTGTGTGAAAAAACTACATATCGATACAGCGATCGTACTGACATACTACCAACCGACGAACTAATCAATACTAGCGACATTATCGATTATTTCGCCAAATTGTGTAATTGCGATCGTGAAGAAGTATTCTTGTTTGAAACTAATAGTGGTTATCATGTTCTTTGTAAATCAGCGCCAGTAACATTTGATCAACAACGAGATTTAACGAATCGTGTATGTGATAAGAAGAATCCTTACTGGAAGGTAGATCGACAAGCTGGTCTTCATAGCATCAAGTTGAATAACACACGATCTCATAAACCAGGTGCGTTATGTAAAAAACTAATTTCACATGATAATCATTTTGACGCGAATGAATTACTCGTCTGTCCAACTTGTATTCAACCTCATCGCGTTGAGAATATCCCCGATAATGAAACAAATGGAAATGCTAGCATTTCTTGTGAGGAAATCCCACCAGCGGATATAGCTAGTATATCTACGCTACTTACTGGCAAACCCGATCAGCTCATCAGCGTCGTTGGTGTTACCGGAAATAGATTTATTATATCAAGAGAGCCTGGACATAGATGTAACATCTGCGAACGACGACACGGATTTAATGAGATACGCGGTTACATCGAAGACAAATGCGATAATTGTCTCGTGTATATCAACGATGGTTATTATTCTATCTGCTGTCCTAGATCGACTGGGAAACAATTACACCTACCAATAAACGTCATTGATGATGTCATCTTCGCTGAATCATCGGATATCAAAAAAGATAAAAGATATATAAAGTATCTTGCGAGACGTAGATTTCGTTACCCCGGATATATAATTACCAGAAACGCCGATTATAAATACACGGCATTACCGACACACGAATCAGGTCCAGGTTGTCAAGTAATACATGACGTTGATTACATCGATGGGTCCGCATGTGGAATGGGGAAATCTGAATCAGCTTGGAAATCATTAAGAGATGATCAGTCCGTGCTCGCATTATCGT
>JAECUM010024528.1:0-53669 GCA_016617855.1 Megalonaias nervosa
TCCTTAGAGTACCACGATCAGAGCACGCCTCTCCCCTGCTCTCTACCCTACACTGGCTATCCATACGGTCCAGAATTAAGCACAAAATTTGTTCTCTGTGCTACGTTTCACTGACGGGCTCCAGTCCAACATACCTATCTGGCCTCACCCATGTGTACACACCTGCAAGATACTTACGCTCCTCTTCTGACACTCGTATTCTCATTATTCCCATTATGAAAATGAAATCATATGGACAACGCTCTTTTGCATACCAGGGCCCAGCAATGTGGAACGAATTGCCACTGCACTTAGACACAAAGACACAGTGATCTCATTCAAGAGCGCTCTTAAAACTCACCTATTTCAACTGCAAGAACAGACTTAAAGACCTAATAAGGTATCCTTATAATGTATCCCTACCTTAAATATTTACAGCATGTTTTCTGTTTCTAATTTCATGGTGTTTGTTTTTATTTTTGTAATCATATCATTATATATGTTTTTTAAGTGTTGTCAAATGTTGTAAAGCGCTTAAAGCTTCTAAAGATTAGGCGCTATACAAAGTCCTCATTATTATTATTATTATTATTATTATTATTATATATATATATATATATATATATATATATATATATATATATATATATATATATATATATATATACTATATATATATATATATATATATATATATAGATAGATAGATAGATAGATAGATAGATAGATAGATAGATAGATATACACACACACGTATATTTCTTTTACGTTTGCATGTGTGCGTATTTTGTGAATAACGAAGTATGTGCTTGTCACGATTGCTCAGCCGGCTATCAGGAAATGTATAAACTTGGGTATTATTACTGCGTTTGATGTACAAACATCGACGCAGGCAGTGTTAATCCCTTATGCAAGCTGCCAGCCAGCCAGACTATAGTTAATAGCCGCTAGTCAAAGGCCTAGCAGCAGAGGGGGTGAACAGACAACTTTGCCTGAGACCTTATTTATGAAAAATAAAGCCTCGTACGGCGATGAAATCTCAACGTCAATAACATTAAACCAGCACCTCTAACTTTGCATCGTAGAAACCAACAGGGTTAGCTTGGGTTGTTACCTCGATGATGATTTTTGTATTTCATCGTTTACGTGTATTTGTTTACGATGTTGGTCACTCACCGTTGGTCGCACCCCCTCTGCTGCTATAATTAAACCATTGCGTTATATCAATAATGATCGGTGAAGCTCACTCAGCAAGATTAGCTCGAGAGCGACAAGAAGCAATTAAGAAATATCTACCTGTCCATTATCGCGTCAAACGACAATTACAAGAGCGTCAACAAACGCAAGAAGAGTTTACAGAATCCGTGGAACAATTATTTAAACCTATCACTGAAACCACTAATGGTATTGTTCCTGTGATAGCGGAGACAGCGAAACAAAATGAAAAAATAGCGGCGCGAACTAAGAAGACAAAAACAATTCTACGAGAACTTCCTGCCGAAATAGCTGCGACTCAGCCAACTCAAGGAATACTCGAAGGAATTGACCAAGCTCGTGCTGAGATCGGCGATATAGAAGAACAAATACAATCACAACCAGAACCAATAAGACCAAGAATCAGGACCGACATGATCAATAATTATTCAACCAGCTATTGAGGAACTAGAAGAAGATCAAGATGTTTCAGTTGCAACTGGAAAAGGTATTAATAATCGAGAAACTAAAACTTCTCAAAGTGGTCTTGTTGCCTGCCTCGACAGTGTCGCAGCTGATGTAGATAGATTATAAATTTTAATCGGTGGAAAACGAGCCGGTAATAATTCTCCAGAAATTATCAACGAAATCTCGTCCATTTGTCAACGATTATTTACCGGTGGCATCACGAACGCTAACGTGTATCGGTCCCTCATTAATGAAATTACCGATGATTATTATAGTGACTAGCACTAGCGCCAAGGTCGCCCGACTAAGACACTGATTAAACAGTTAGATATAATTATCATAATAGATGATCATACACACTGCTCAACGTAGACCAACCATGGTCAGGGTGGTAAATTCAAGATTACCTGTATACAAGAAATTCTACGGAGATGGATTCGGTGATGTTGTTAAGGGTTTATTTTCGAGGATAGCCCCAAAAGCAATACCAATTGCAAAGCAATTAGGCATGAAAGCTATTGACGTTATTCGTGAAAAAGGTATTAGTACTGTTGGTGACGTTGCTAGTAAAGCATTTTCTGCCATCAAGGATAGGCTAGCACGATTAATATGCAGACCGCAAGCGGTCCGACCTCAGCCACCAGTGAAACTGGCCAGCACTGAAGTGATGCCCGCAGACACCAGTAAAATAATAAATCAAGCTGCTAATCAAAAATTAGAGAAATCGCCAAAGATCGTGAAAAAAATATAACCGCAAGTTTGATAGCGGCAGCGGGCTGCCCCGAAGTGGACTTTCTGAAGTGTTCTCTTCCCAAGATAAACTTCGTCAACTTTATCGAGATAAACATCTCCGAGACAAACTTCTTCGTATTAAACGAACAGTACCAACATAAGAATGTTCAAACGTGTCTCTGATCCCGCATTTGACATGGACGCACCAGTTCTCAAGGATGAGTCTGTACGTGATTGCCAATTTTATTCTTATGATGCACGTGTACCTGACGAGCTTGGAAGAATTGAATTACAAGTTCAGGATAGAAGCAGATATTTCTTACCTGCTGAAGCATTTATTGAAGTTGAAGGTAGACTTTTAAAATTAGATAATACGGATTATGGAATTGGTGATCGAGTTGGTTTTGTCAATAATGGTATTATAGCGTTATTTGAAAGTGCCGCATATAACATTGATGGACGAGATATTGAGATTTGTCATAACGACATTGACGTTGCCACAACAATACTTGGTCTTGCAAGATACAGCGATGATTACTCAAGATCAGCTGGTCCATCAATGATGTTTGCCAAGGATACAACTAATGAACCAGAAAACAGAAATGTAACATTAAATGCAGCTGGGGATACAGTTATATCAATGAATGAAAATTTCAACTTGGGATTCGCGTCACGTCGAACAATGTTGGGCGATGATGAAAGATTTTCATGTGCGATTCCACTGTCACACATCTTTGGATTTTGTAGAAATGTTAGGAACGTTATTTTTGGAGCTAAACATACAGTTGTACTTGTAAGAAAAGCCACAGACGATGATGCAATATGGCACGCTGAAGGAGCTGATCCAGCTGCAACTAGAGCACTTCATGGTAAAGTTACACTGACAAAACTTTCATTGTGGATGCCAGTATTAACACCATCGTTATCTGAAGAACAGCGGATACTTTCTTTTATGGAAAACGGCGGTAGATCAGCATTTTCATGGTTAACAATGACAACTGATTCTATCTAGAGTAAAATTAATGGTTTATTTACATGGCAAATAGCATCACAGCAAGGTGTCTCTGCACCGCGACATATATTTGTTGCGCTTCAGAATGTTGAACGATTAAATAATCAAACAAAAAGTTCAATGATATTTGACAAACTCGGTGTTTCCGAAGTGTCGCTGAGAATAAATGGGCATCAAGAACCAGCCGAGCATATTTTGTTAAATTTTGAACAAAACAGTGTTGCACGTGCGTATCATCGTCTGATGACATTTATGGGACGTGATCAAAATATTGATACTGGTTTACAAATATCACAGCGGGATTTTACGACGCTGTATCGGATCTATTACTTTTCACTGGAACACTTGGATTTGTTTAGACAGTCCGTCGTTGATATATATTTTCGAGCTCGTGTGACGCGAGGGTCTATTGCTAATTACAGAGTAATCGCGGTTATATTATCCGATAAAACAATGTTACTTGAAGGTGTTGGTGGTCGCATGAGAGTCGTTGATGCTCCCGTCGAAAACATGTAGATGTTTTCCGAAAATGCAAGCGCTGATTTAAATCAGTATTTAGAAGTCAGAAATATATCATAAATGTCATATCATCATGTTAGTGTCAGTCTGACCCAAGGTCAGATTAAACGATTACAATCGTCGTCGGCATCACGGTGCGGAACAAAAATATCATTAAAACACGATCAATTGTCGGGGTAAGTTGCCCATGCAAATAAATTTTCGTTGACCGAGCGTCAGTTTAAGAAATTTAACGAAGCTAAACACGGCAGCAAAAGAATACGATTAAGTTTTTCCGTGGGCGCCATCAAGGATTCTATTAAAACCGGTGGAATATTTCCGTTTCTCGCAGCGTTACCCGCGTTAATAGCTGCTGCGGCCCCTGCGGCTGCAGAAGCAGCTGCGTTAGGCATTACTGGAGCTGCCACTGGACACGCCGCTACAAAATTAATTCAAAAAGCAACTGGTGGCGCAGTTGGATTAAAAAAAAAAGACGACGACGACTCCAAATGGGACGCGGATTAAGACTTCCAGGATCTCGACCTCACGTTGGTCGCGGACTAAGAATTCCAGGGACACAACGATGACGTCGTTGACGGCTTCGCCGTTGACGATAACACCTACGGTGTCGGTTCCACTATAAACTTTTGATTTACTCGATCCTGCTGTGCGATTGCGTATAAAGAATTTTAGAGGTGTTTTTATGCGTGACCAATTACCAAAAAATCCAAATCTGTCAGAAACAGGTATTATTAATCTCGATAAAAGTTCTGGTCGTGGAACACACTGGGTCGCATACGCCATTGATCCACGGGGTATTGTTTATTTTGATTCGTACGGACTGGCACCACCTGTAGAATTTATGAAATATATTTCACCGCTGACTTCGTCACGACGGAACATCCCAATCTGGTATTCAACGCTACCAACACAAACATTAACCGACCCGCCGGTATGTGGCCGTGAAGCACTAGCAGTACTTGATGCTGTATCACGAATATACCATTGGACGACAACGTCATCCGTTTTAAACAGACAGTAAATAAGAATGGTAGACATTTACGGAAGATCAGCTAAAGCCCGAACAACGTTCGGAACCCAACAAGCACCAGGTGAAGACTTACTCAAGCGAGTAACAAAACAGATCAATGATGAATATCTGACATGCTCAATCTTGCCAATGTTGATCCGAACGAACTCGTCGTATTTCAAAACCGCGAAGGAAAATTAATGACGAGTAATATTTCAATCAACGATATTATTATTCGTAATCGATCATCGCGAGTAGGCCTCATTGCCGTATATGACAGCGAGGGCAAACTTGTTCCTAGTGTTGTTACTCCGTCGACGAACCGAGACAGCATCAGTGAACGATTGTTAAAAACCGGTGATATGATGAACGGCATCATTAACATGAATAACAACAAAATTATTAATGTAGGTGAACCGGCGGATAATCTCGACGCTGCAACAAAAAATATGTGGACGATAACAATATTCCGATGACAACTTCGTTGTCGACGATCAATGATGGAATAACCGCATTTAGAACTGAATTTTTTAATCATGTAAGCCTATTTATGAATTTTCGCAGAAACGTGAACAGAACCACTAATGATTTTTTTGGAAGTCCACCAACCGTTGATATTAAACTCGCCGAAATTAATACAAAACTCAATATATTGTCAGTGGAATTCCTAATATCGTTCAAAAAACTAATCTGATTAAAATTCCTCATGCAGCGACTAATAATATCGTGTACACGGTATCATCAGGATCATCAACGTGGACACGACAAAATAACACTATTAAACATACCGCAGAGGTCACCGGTGTGTACAGATTGTCCGTGTTCAGTTCTGCAAAATTTATAATATTTACTACATTTTCATGGCGTTATTCAACCGATACTTTTTCTGGGACTGTATCAGTAGTGTTAAATAAAGATACCGAAGAAACGTTTATGCTGGTATCAGATGATAAAAATTAACCACAGCGTCCTACTGGTGGTGCATAGAATTCGTAGCTGAAACACCACCCATTGTCTAAAGGACAACGTCTTAGAGAACAACTTAATACAGTATAATGATAGACGTTAACAGATACAGATACGATCAAGTAAAAACATGGCAGAATAAATTAAAAACCACCATCGATAATTATACAGCAAAATTAATGAAATAGCGTAGACGTACAATCGTGGTTGATATCATGGTTTATTCGGTTTCTACGCTAGTCGCTGGAACTGGCGTAGTATTATCAACGTTGAAGATAACGGCGCCGATCGTTGTAACAATCATTGTTTCATCATCAACGTCGATCGCTGCAATATTTAACATAATCGCGAAAAAGATACATACGTGCACGAATGAAAAATTGAACGAGTACACGATAAAATTACATACTGCAACGACCGCGTATTCTAAATTGTCATCACTTATTTCTTCGTCGCTTAATGATGGAATAATATCCGATGAAGAATTTAGTATCGCAATAAAAATATACAATGAAGTATTCAACGTCAGTGACGCAGTCACCGCCGTCGTCAATGATAACGTCGTTAATGAAAAAATCCTGACCGCGACGTCAGTGACTGCGTCACCGTCGGTGATTTAAAACAATAATAGTATAATAATGTCAACATCAGTGGCTGTGTCACCGGATCAGCGATCGCAGGAATTACTACAACAGATCGTCACTAATACTGCTCCGGTAAGAACCACAATGATATCGGCGAGTTCAACTTCGCCCGAATTTAGAATTAATTTTCCAACTGCAATACCAGCATCCAAGATAGGTCTAGCGCAATTACGGGTTTATTATAGTTTGCCCAACATTAGGTCAACGTCGTTTGGTGGACTACAACCGAATAATTCATTAGTATTTGCAAATAAAAACAAAGATGATGGAACTCCCGATTGGCAAGTGGTTAGTATTCCAACGGGAAGTTATGAAATAGAACAGATCAATGAAGAAGTCCAACGTAGGATTAAATCCATCACGAGAAAAGAATCAAAGATTGCCATTACCGTCCACGAGCCAACGTTGTCGTCGGCCGTTGAAATATTATCTCCCGATTACGCCGTTGACATATATCAGTCGTCGGTGAGGTCAGTGCTGGGTTGGCCAGACATTGCACCTCCATATAAAGGTCCGCCACAACCACACTGAGATGAATTTCTCATAACAGAGTTAAAATACACAACAATTCCAAAATATTTTACTGATCATATTGAAATAGTGGATAGATCGTTTATTTCAGACACCGACGGAACAGAGTATCCTTTTATCAATAATATTATTATTCATGGAATACATAGATCATCTTTTCAATTTTACAGACCATAAAAAGAAAATCCTGGAGAGTTTTATTTTTATGATGCACCAAATAAAAATATTTCTACAGCTATCAACGTTAATTATAATCGTAAAATTACTGATTTAAAAAATCTATTTTTGTCACTGTCGCAATTTTACAACGATGATACAAAACAACAAATCATCAAAACAATAATAGATTTAATTCAGATTAGATCAGATATGTATTTCATCAATAAAATTTTTATCGTAAATTTCATCGCTGATTATAAAAGTGGTTTTCAGATGGAACTTTTACAATCATTTCTTGGTCATTACTAAATAACCGTAGAACAACTCAAAACATTTATAATACCAGATTTTGATATAACCGGGCTAAAAAAAAGACTCGGTGATGTTATCAACGATTACTTTCCCAAAATCCTCGAATCATGGAGAAATGTATCCCCACCAGCGAGTATTCTCCGATAAAACAATAATCCATACAACGAAGGCCGTCATGTTTCACCGGGCATTGTCAACATCACTTCGACGATCGCTGTCAATCTAGTATGTGACGTCGTCGACGGCAGTTATCAAGTGAACACTGATAAATCCAATCAGGCCCAACAAGGATACATTCTCTACTCATTTACCCCTCGAGTTCCTGCAGGTTATTTGATTGTGTCAGAACCAATCAATGTTGTTTATCTGCGATGTCACAGTCGTCTCTTATCACGGATACATTTCAAACTTACTGACCAATCTGGCCACTTGCTCGATCTTAGGTCGGAGTCGCTAAATATAAACCTGTATGTGCGTTCGTAGAGCGTCATCGTAGATCTCACGCTCGTAATGACTTTGTCATAATTACATCAATGGCGGAAAACACCAAGCAAAAAAAAAAATATCAAATAATTATTTTTTTTTACCCCCCGTGATTTTATCAGAATCAGAAATGAATTATTCTGATACAACACTATTAGTTTCATTGTCATTGGTGACTTCGTCATTGGTGATTTCGTCATTGGTGACTTCGTCATTGATGACTTCATCATTGGTGACTTCATCATTAGTGACTTCATCATTGATGACTTCGTCATCGTGGTCAGAGTCATACTCAACGACATCGTCGTCCTCTTTATCATTAGCCAGTAACTCTTCCACGTCTTGTCCATCAACTCCGTCAGTGATGCAGTCACTGCCATGATATCTTTCAGTTGTTTTTTACGAGCGTGTACGAGTCTTTTCGTTTCGTATTCGTGAGATAATTCTGACCTAACTCGCTCGATGGCCCGTGATATCGGCACAAATAATTTCACCTGCGTATCCATGATTGCTGCCAGCGATCGTAACATTGCCTGTTGGATCAACTTTATGAATCGATAATCGGAGGGCAAGGTATATCTATTTTCTGATCTCCGAAATTGCAATGATTCAAAATCACTCATTATTTTTTCAGGATCAAGCTGTTCAGATATTTTTTACGCCGCTGTTTTGTAATTTCTTAATAGCAGTAATAATATCATTAATGTTTTCGTGATTCATTATTGTATATATTATAAATTATTTGTTTAAATAAAAATATATTTCTGAATAAAAATAAAATATTTTAGAAAATCTGACCAAAGTCACAATTTCGATGGGTATATTACCTGTCAAATTCAGAAAATCTGACTGAATGTCACGGTGACAAATGTCACTGAAAAGAAACTTTTTATTATAATAAAAGTATTTCTGAATCAGATAAAAGTAAAAATATATTATGAATCAGATAAAAGTAAAAATATATTATGAATCAGATTTATTTTTGAATAAATATATTTCTGAATTAATCAGAATAAAAAACAAGGGGAAGTACCTGCCGAGCAGGTTGATGACATCCGATATGTAATTTAAGTATATAACTACTCACACTGTCTCACCGGTGACTACGTCACTGACAAAGTCACCAATGATTATATCATCGAAATAACTGTCTATCATTGTTTGCGGAAAGTGTACATTCATTATAATCATTATAAGAAATGTATAATTTCCGCAACGATCATGTAGACCTTAGTAGTGACTTACGTCACCGGTGACTACGTCAGTGACAAAGTCACCGAAATAACTATTATATGATTCATGCGGAAATGGTACACATTTTATATATTTATTAATGAAATGTCCCATTTCCGCAACCCATCATACAGACATTAGTAGTGGCTTACGTCACCGGTGACTACGTTAGTGACAAAGTCACCGAAATAACTATTATATCAGCGCCTGGCGAAAGTGTACATTTTCTATATATATATATATATATATATATATATATATATATATATATATATATATATATATATATACATATAATGAAATGTTGACTTTCGCCACCATCACACAGGCCCGGCAAATTTCTACACCGAAAGAATACTCTGATTCTCTCTGCCGTTTCTGCCTTTGTTAAAACAACTGTAACACTGTTACGGACTAGAACTGTATTAGTAATGCACTGGATTATTCTAGTACATTCCGCCCACTGCAGAACTGCGGTGGATTCATTTAGTATGGTGTCGTCTGCTGCGATTTATATGTGTACAATATAATACCACGGTTGGGGTTTTATGTTTGTTTCAGCGACAAAGTCGCCGAATATATTTTCTGTAATTAATACTTCCACAACGTTGAGATGTCTGGACTGGAGAGATATTTAAGTATTACGATTAGACTGTAGTACAATGATTACTTGATTACTCTATCAGTAATAAATGGATTCTTATCACTGAATGTGTATAAGCAATAACAAATAAGGGAGACAATTACTTGATTGCTCTATCAGCGATGACGGATTTATCTCACTTTATTATACATACCGGAATGTAATTTTTTGATTGTATTTAACTGAATACGCTGATCTTCTTGAATTATCCGCCACAAATTGTACCGAACGCGAGTTAATACCAAAATATTTGGCAGCTGAATTCATGGATGGGAATATAATTTCTTCACCAGTATCTGTATTTATGGATATAACCGACCTCTTTACAAACATTTTACATTTTCCAGTATTTCCAAGTGTATTATTCTGGCTCTGTGTAACAACTTCAAGATTATATAAAGAGTTATTTTGTCTATTACCGTCAATATGATTAATTACAAGTCCATTTTCGATCAGTCCATGAAAACACTCGAACACGAACCTATGGAAACAATAATGTTTATTTCCATTTGCATTAAGTATAATATATCCATTATTATTAACATAACCACCTGGGTTTTTTCGTTGACAGTGTCTGATGACACCATCACGAGATGCTTCATAATTTTTAATGATAGGATGTTTAACAAATTCCTTTTGCTCCATCTATATATATATATATATATATATATATATATATATATATATATATATATATATATATATATATATATATATATATATATATATATATATAGATGTATAAAATATTATTTATCTAAATGATTATCTTGAAATCTGGCCAGATAATCTTCAGCGGTTTTTAACGGGGATTCATTATTATATTTCTTATCATAATATCGTTTCAGTTCTCTGTATCTTTTACTACCACACGCTACACACAACTGGGTTTCTCCTCTGACTCCAACACCGCATCGTAAACACGGTTTTGGTCCTAGACTCCCTCTACGATAACCTTGCATATGTTGGCCACAAAATTCATTCACGCATGATTTATTACAAGGAGTTGAAAATCCAATCATGAGCCATCGGCATTTATTGTTTGTTTGAATCATTATATATACATAAAATTAAAGTTTAATTAAACATACATATTTGTCTTAAATATAGTACGGAGGAATTTAAGAGATTATCCACAATTGAACCTTCCACCGCAAGATTCGATCTTGACAAACTCAGTGACTTCGTCATCGGGAAATCTAAATTTAATTTTTCGATGCAAGATCTGGCTTTGATAAATAGTGATATAACCGATCGTATCCGTGAAGGTAAAAGAGAATTTCGCAATGATGGCGCGGCTCATACTTGGTCGACATTCAGGATTATGAACAACACCGCTGATGTTGTTGACGCTAGAATGAGCGACGAACGAGGTAAAATATTATTAACTACCTCGACAATCAGCGATATATTATTCTATTAAAATTTATTATGCAGACAGATGATGACACTTAGATTATTCGTGACAAACCCGAACCGATACGGCTTCATATTGGAAATAATACTGTTACATTAAATAATAAATCCAAGCCGGGAATATTGACCGGTATCGATAAACCGTATTGTGAACGAGCGTATCCTGTTACTGCGGTTATATATGCAATATATCTGCTAAATAATAAACCCAGCGTTGATAATCTCAAACCAATGAAAATTTCAAGAATAAATTGTGTAGCTGAACGTGTCATGGAACATTTCTCAAAAGCAGTACGGGGAAATGGTTTAACTGATATAAGACGTAAAAAAATAAACGAGTGGGCAGAAACAGTTAGAGATACCGGAGCATCTATCAGTGACGTTGCTAAGCTAGAAAAGAAATTAAGATTTCCAATAACAGTAAAAACACTAACCGGAGAAATCTTATATAAGTCAAAATACCCATCAAGAGGAGCTCTAATAATAATCATTGATCACAATGCACATGCATTGACGGATGCTGTAGCAATATTTCCACGAGATAGGACAAATAAATTTTATGCCGATTATATATTCGACGCTATCAGCGATATTAGTAAGAGCGACCCTGTATCCGTTTGGTTATTTCAGAGTTCAGAATCCGCGTATTACGATCAATTTGTATAACCTAACGGAGAGATTTACCGTAGAGAATCTCTCCATGGCGAAATGAAGAATCTTGCACAACGTCTTTGGGGTGAATATAATTCTGAAGATGAACAATTACTAAATAATTGTTTTACAGTTCCATCAGTTGCGACTCACTTTGCTCAGAAGAAAAATTCATGGTCGCCGACACGATCATAATTCCTTGAAGATGTTCAACGAAGTTGTGTCGAATATGGGCATGGTGGATTATGGAACGCCCGATACGACCATCGTAAAGTTATATCCTTTGATATGGTCGCGTGTTATCCTGGAAGTTTTCTTGGATACGGAGACTGTTCTAAATACTTTGAGCGATTCAGCCATCCCACACACGAAATGACAAGAGTTGCGAGAAATGGACCATTACCCGATTTTGATTTTACTGGATTTGCTTGTGTAAAATCATTTAAGTTTTGTAGTAATCTTCATCCGATCGTTTATGTGTGGTTTGGTAGACATTTCTCAGAAACATATTGGGTTCCGACGGTGCTGTTGCGGTACATGCTCGATGCTGGGATGCTAACGTCGTTGATGGTCAGTGAAGCTATTATATCATATCATTCGCAGAAACGAGTCTGGCTACCACAACAAAAGCAACATTCGCCGTTAACGGATTGGGATACAATTGATCATGAAAATAAAGTTGCAAAAGATCTCGGTAGGAAAATAATCGGTAAGTTTACTCAAGGTGGTTCGTATGATCATAAACGGCATTGTACAAGATTAATCATGGATGATGCTGAGTTGGATTTTATAATCGCTGATACAACGAGCAAAGGAACATTTATAAGCAGAAGTAATGCTTATACATCAGACAGAACCAAACTAGGTACAATAGTGAATTATATCGATGGTGAGTCACCGCAATTTACTCACTTAAGATCTTCTATGCTAACTTACGTTTCTATAAACTTATTATCGATGATAAATAAATTTCCTTGTTACGCTATCAGAGTTTCTACGGATTCATTTTATATAAACGGCGATTACGTGGATTTGGTAAAACCGTTACTCGGTAGTGGCGAATGGGGATCATAGAGAATAAAACAAGAAAATATACTCGACTATTCTGAATCAGCCGACGTTAATATCAAAGAAATATACTATGGTAATGACAATCAAATACCAGTATCAACATCACCATCTGTATTTGATCCCGTGGCCAGAAATAAAACCATTTATCTCAATGGACCTGGAGGATCTGGTAAAACGACACGTGTGATTGAATTATTTCGGCAGAGTTCAGGTATGATTGTGTTGACACCTACACACAGACTAGCAAGGGAAATAAAACAACGAGGAGTAAAATCTCAAATTTATCATAGTTTCTTCAGATGGTGTGGAGATACGTGGACACCCGAACGAATGGGTGAAAAATATATTCCAAAAATCATCATCTGGGATGAGATTTGTACGGTCTCGTTAGAAACATTAAAAATATTTCTTGATTGGTTACTGACAAAAAATACTGCGGTAATTATGTGCGGCGATCATGGTCAACCACCACCCTTCGTCGGCCAATCTCCGCACGAGTGGTCAAAATCATCTGTGGATTATTATGAAGAAATAAATGATGATCATAGAGCTATTGATGAACCCCTGAAAGAATTTAAAAGATTAATCAGACTACAGACAGATAAAATACAATGTGAGATAATGCGTGAAATAATTTCGGAAACTCCTGTAAACGATTTTGGAATGATTTAATAGTTGCGAGTAGAAAAATAGTTCGTGATGAACTGCAAGAGAAATTATTTCTGCGTCACAAGGAAAGATTTTCAACGTTACCTGTACCGTTATGTTATCGCCCATCGGATACTCGACGACAGAATATTGAAGTTGATATTCCGCGAAGAAATGAAAAACAAAATCTTGTATTAAATGATATTGCTCTAGTTGATGTTGATGTTGTTGAGAGCTCGTTGAGTATGAATAACTCACCGTGGAAATTAGGATATGCTATAACGATACACTCGTCACAAGGACTAACTATTATTGATACAAATATCTGGATTGTCGATGACAGAATCGAGTGGTCAAATTTAGTGTATCTCGCAGTGTCTCGAGTCAGAAGAATATCTCAACTACACAGAGTTATCATAGACTCCACAGAAAATAATAATCAAACTATCAGTGACGCCGAAGTTATTAACGTAATAAGAAAAAAATTATCCAGTTATAAGCAATGAGACAAAAAAAATAATCGTGATTATGATATTGATACTAAATTAATTATAACACTTAAACAACGACAGAATAATCATTGTGCAAGTTGTAACTGTAATATGCTATGGGAATATTCGAGTAATAATCCAAAACAATTTACCGTGGATAGAATTAATAGTGATCTTGGTCATACACGTGATAATGTGATGCTGACCTGTCTTGAATGTAATCGACGTCGGGGCGCTGGACGCCCTGGTGCCAGTTTACAAAAGTGAACACGGCGGTAATTGTGTATCCTCAGGAATTACTTGTAATTGTTCACGTACAAATCCACGTTGAGGAGCAGTTGAATCTATTCTGTATATTGTGGGTCTACCAGTGGATCTTACCACGCTGGAAATTTTATATGTAGTCACACTCCAGATAGGATCAGCTGCTCTTTTTTTACCGCCTTCAAGTTCACCAGGTTCATATAAATATCTTACGGTAGCATTACCTAATACTGGTTGAGAGGAAGATTCACGTCGGCATCCGTAGCCATCGCTACGGGGTATATATTTTTTGTGATCGCATTAGAAGGTTTCATGTAAGTTGCACGAGTAATTTCATTATTTAACGCAGCTATCACACTTGGTAATCTTGCAACCCATTCGCGAGATCTTGTACCCGTATAAATTATTTCCTTCGCATACTGGTATCCAAATAACCGCTTAGCGAGTGTTCGATTAAATCTTTCAACGATTGCCTGATCACGATGAATTGCAATGTGTCCTCGTCTGATTTTCACTTTATGTTTTTTCATCAACGATGATACTGCACCAAGAAATTCTTTGCCAGGATCAACTTGTAGCAATTGTGGCCATCGTAGACCACCTTGTGGTCCTGATCCTCGTTGATAAATTCGCTCAAACGCAGATGCAACTTCAGTTGCTGTCTTCGTTGACAGTGGTTCTGCTTCTTTATATCTACTTGCAACGTCAACGACAGTTAGCGCGTATTTGTATGTGCGTGATCCGCGACGTCCACGTGTTTTAATGGTATCATGCGGTAAAAACAAAATATCTGCTTGATGAACTTCATTGGGAACGCTGACATCAAAATGTGCATACTGAATTTTTTTAGGTGGTGGTAGATAAATTTCCTATATTGCATGTCGTGCTAACCACGCTGCAGCAACAGCACGTGAGACTTTTGCAGCTTCAGCAAGTTTACTAATAGCTGCTCTGCCCTTCCAATATCCTCTCGGGGAATAATAAATGGACTCCATTATAATAGTTATATATTTACTTGCCCAGCCCCTAATATAATTTTACCTTTCATACCAGACTTTACCAGAAAAGCAGCTAATTTTTCTCGAAGTGATTTATTCGGTACCTTATTTATGGAATGAATTAATTTAATATCAGCGAGATGTCGTTGTTGTAAATCTTTATTTCGATAAGCGATATCATGAACGTAACATGCTTGATCGATTCCATTTATGGGATGTTCACCAGGCCGAGGCTGATCTTGGTTGTCAAGACGAATATCTAAACGGGTTCCCCGCCCACAATCATTATAACCCGGTAAGTGTTTTTCCCCCGGATATTTCGCCCATATTTCCTGGTAATTTTCCCAACGAAGCAGTGACATCACCTCCCGTCGCTGTACTTGAAATAAATTTATATTTTTTTGTGCCACACTTTTCACATTTACCTGTCAGTGCACGCTTTTTATTTTTTGTTATTATTGTTGTTAATCCAGTGGTGGACGTGGCTGCCCTGCATCGAACACAATATAGACTCATATTATTTATTATGGATATAATTGACTTTACGGCGACACGAAAACAAGAGCCAGTAAAGCATCACCCAGCGCTACCGAATTCTATCAGAATGATAATAATAGGTCCATCTGGATCAGGTAAGACGCAATTATTACTTAATCTGATAATGAGATGGCTGAAGTGGGATAAATTATATTTAGTAGCACCATCTGTAGATGATCAGCGATGCTATGAAGTACTTAAAGATTTTAATGAAAATGCAGCGTCGTTAAATGAAGACAGTGACGTTATTGATTTTATCACCGATATTGATGAAGCGCCATCTGTAGATGACCTTGATGGAAGTATTAATAATTTAGTAGTATACGATGATGTCATGCTGGACAAACAATCAAATCCCGCCCGGATATTTTCCAGAGGCAGGCATAAAAATACTGATGTGATTTATGTAACTCAACGTTATGTACAAATACCTAAAGTGATCAGAGATAACTGTAATATTTTAGTTGTGTTTAACGGAGTTGATATTCATACGCTGCAAGATATTTATTATACTTGGTGTTCAGGGGACATGGATATGAATAAATTCACACACTTTTTTCAAAGCACAAGCTATTCCGTTTGGTTTTATAACAATAAATTTACATGATCCGAGGTCAAGATATCGTAAAGGACTCGATACAATATTTGGATAAAAATTATAGCAGCAGAGGGGGTGCGACCAGCAGTGAGTGACCAACATCGTAAACAAATACACGTAAACGATGAAATACAAAAATCATCATCGAAGTAACAACCCAAGCTAACCCTGTTGGTTCCTACGATGCAAAGTTAGAGGTGCTGGTTTAATGTTATTGACGTTGAGATTTCATCGCCGTACGAGGCTTTATTTTTCATAAATAAGGTCTCAGGCAAAGTTGTCTGTTCACCCCCTCTGCTGCTGGCCTGTAGTATTCACACCCAAGCGTTAAATATTGGTTCAGAGATCAAAGGAAGCCCGCAGGGTGAACGGGGCGTGTTCTCACCCGCCACGTGGACAGACAGCGAGAAGACATTGTCCTCTACGTTGATTGGATCAGTCCACAGCGACCTCCAATCGGAATTAAGATAGAGGGTGGGATTAAAACTTAGATCGAAATTATAGCTCAAACTCGCAGTAAAATTATCAGTAGACACCTAGGAAGGTTCATCAGCAGTAGGGATACTCCCGGGGAGCCACTCGTAATTTGGCGGAAAACTTAGGACCAGATTGTAAGAGAAGGAAAAGCTTCGAAAAGGTCAGTAAGTTATTTGCTCGATTTTTGCAAAACATTACGGCGTTATAATTGTAATTATTTGTAGCATGTATACTTAATTACTGGGATTGTTTTTGTATGTAGAATTACCTTGTAGTGTTTCATTTATATGCGTATTTGAGACATGGATTTGAGTTTACGTAGAGAATTATGTAGATTGCTAGCTTGTCAGAATTAATATTGTAATTCGCTGGTAGGTTACTTCGTAGTAACCAGTACATTTAGTAATGCGTTATGTTAGAGTTTACGCATGTTTGAATTGGAGTTTGGGGAAATGATTGAAGTATGTAAGGTTAGTTACAATAGATGTGTGGATGTATCAGAGCATGGATATTTTAATATTTGTATATTTTGTATGAGTATGTACTGATGTGAAGCAATTTATTGTTGTATGTATACGAGTAATTGATACCTTGCTTTTATTATGTTGTGTTTATTATGTTGTGTTTTCCATACAAGAATGTATGCGTATTTCGGTGTGAATGAATGCGTGACCGGTGGAATTTAATAGCCATTATCTGATGATAGGCTGTGTGTAGTGTGAGATGTGAGCGCTGAGGAAAATATTGTACCATCCTTGTGTTTTCACAGGAAGCTTTTCGGTGGACAGAACTTCCGGTTCAAGTTTAGTAGTCCTTAGTCTCTAAGAGGGAGACGGAAGTGAGACTGGCAGAGCAGTCGGAGTCGACGAAATGTAGTCGACATAGAGAAGAGGGATAGAAGGTGGAGGAGGAGGAAAGTAGTCTGGAGGAGGAAATAGAACTTCACCCTTTTTGTATCTTTAATCATTTAACCGTCGGCATTGCTGACTGGGGGTTCGGAGCTGTACATCTAACGTTCACTAAATCAACTTCCAACCAAAATCGAGCCTGGGTGGGACTTCCACAATAATTTAAATAAATATTGGAAGCACCCCATCCCCCAATCCCCCACAACCAAAACCTCACAGGGGGGAGGCAACCTTTACAGTGCTTCAATACACTTTCAGCTGACCAGAATGTAACAATAGTGTTGAGCCAAATAAGTTCAAGGTCCTATTGCGCCAAATTCAATGTTGCTTTGGGTTGACGATCGCACTCCATTGACCGAATCTTAGATGTACTCCTGACTGCCGTCTGCTTGAGATTGTGGCTCACTGATGAGTCGCCTGTGCGGAGATCATAACATGCATGGCCACATTTGGTGTGTGAACTTGGATTGATCAGAATGGAACAGTTTTTGCAACCTGTTGTCTCAGTAGGATATGTTATGCAAGCTGTTAGTATAAATAGGGTATGTTATGGAACCTATTATTATGAATATGATATGTTATAGATCCTATTATTATGAATAGGATATGGTATGGAACATATTATTATGAATAGGATATATTATGGAACCTATTATTTTGAACAGGATATATTATAGAACCTATTATTATGAATAGGATATTTTATGCAACCTGGGATTTGAATTTCTGCAACTTAGTAGCTGGATAAAGAATATTAGTTCACATTCATTAAGTATTTTATCCGAAATCTGAGTTATAATGATTCCAGTGAGTAACAACTCGTTTTCTTGTCAAAGAAAGTGTTGCTTTTATTTTACTTAAACATCTCTCTACCTAAAAGATGGAGACACATGGATTATCAAAGAAAGTGCTATCTGTCTCCGGAGTAGAGAGGATGTAAATACATGTTTTTGTTTGACATTCTTCATTTATATATTCCAATTCATTTTATCCAGGAAACATCAGTAGGTCAGTCGATTTAATGTCAATCTCGTAAAAGAACTTTCCCATTCTACGCGTGTTAAAGTAATGTTTAAAAGTAGATATTATTACATAGCTCTCAAGATTTATATGCTTTTAGTGGAACCTCTACACTAAAAGGAGGTGCCCCGAGTGGCCGAGTGGTCTAAAGCGCTCTCCGTTACGGATCACTGCCATCTCACCTCTGTCTGCGTGGGTTCGAATCTAGGATTCGGCGAATGTGGATATGTGAGAAAGCTTGCCAGTAGCTTCTCGTGGGTCGGTGGTTCTTTCAGGGGATTTCTCGGTTTCTTCCTCCACCATTAATACTGGCCGCCATGTATAGCTTATCGTGTGCTGAAAAATGGCGTTAAGCCTCACATCAACAACAACAACAATAACAACACTAAAAGGAAAACAATAAAAATTAAATGTCGACATATATTCCCATTTTATACATTATAAACACAATATGAAACATGCAAAAGAGATTGATGTAAAAGATATCCGACCCAGCTTGATGTAAATTTGTATCAGCTTTGGATGATAGGTGTCACCTTTTTTCTGCCGATTGGTATTTTAGTAATAATATTTCCGATAATGTTTCTGCTTCTTATTTGATTTGTTGAATACAGCTGAATGAACAGCCATCCAAATTTATAGGTAAATAACGTCCAACTAAATGTATTCAATGCGAACAACATGAAGTCAAATTTAGTTAGTTTTACAATAGATGGGTTAGGTTTAAATATTATAACAAGCCCGAAGTTTGGTTCCGAGACATGTACAATCATTAAGTTTTGTTCAGCTGTCATAAAATTGCCCTGTTTAACGTCTTTGAACTCATTGTTTTATTTTAATTTAGGTCAGAAAAAAAATGAATTTTCTGTTTCAGTTCTGGTTTTCTTGAACCTTACAAAATAGCCATTACGCATATAGACATTCATATCTTTCGCTAGGTCTTTGACTAATACCAGCAACTTTAAACTTTTCTGACGTGTTTTATATAATGAAATCTAATCACAATATGTGAATTTCCATGTCATATAATCTCAATTTTACAATTTAGCACGGAAATACAAAATGGTAACGAGAAAGTTTTTATTCCATTGTGTCAAATAATGATAACGGCTTCTTATATCAAATCTTGCAACAGTCCTTCTGTTTCTTAACTACAATCGCTCATGAAAATGTGACTAATCTAACGGTGTTTTTGACCCCTGCTAAAACTGGTTAAGTTTTTGAGCCAATGTATTTATATCAGCAAGTTTCAGTAATGTGGACAAAGACAAGCACAACCAGGAACATGTGTCAGTAACTCGCCTGAATCGCCACACATTCAGCCATATTTGTCACAGATATTAAAGCAATGAAGTTCAATACACAGCCTCGACTGCGGAAATTCTAGTAAGGATCGAAGTTTACAAAAATGTTCCATAACATTTTCGAAACGCGTCAGTGTAGTAAACAGTATTTACACTTTTTTTCATACTTATATACAGAATTTGTACCTTAAGCGTATATTTACGAGTTGTTTAAACTTAACTGAACACTTACATACCAGTTCTCCAGGTGAGATCGAAACCTAGTTTTTAAAAAAAATAGAAAAGGCAGATGCTGAATTGATTAGTATACATAAGCTTGAACTGGGCCATTTGAATGAAATATTATTCTGTACATGAACTAACATTATTTTTTCAATGGATTTATATCATTAGATACGGGCATTACTTTCGCTTACAAGTTTATAGTGCTTGTATATATATATATATATATATATATATATATATATATATATATATATATATATATATATATATATATATATATATATATATATAACTAAGGAAGTATGGCCATAACTTTATAATTAGAAGGAACGATAGCAGAACTTTTTATTAGTTAAAGAATTTTGTTTAATGCTGTTATGTATTGTGACTATTTCAAAATTAACCTGTTACTCTTTTCTAGAAGATGAATTGTTTTGTTTCTTGTTTGTGTCGCTTGTCTTATAATTTGTCAAGTGCTGAATTTTTTACTTACTTAAATGGTGCTCTCTAATTATTTAATTGTACATACAGTGTGATCTACAGGTGTGATGTGCATGTAGACAAAAGTAACGGAGAGGTTTGCAAACAATTCCGAGTAGTACGGGTAAATAAATAAGACCATGCAAACCAATTTTGTCTTTACCTGGACGAAAGTACCTGTACCTAGGATAGACCTATAAGCTAAACACTTGCGGAATGAATGTCACTTATTCCAAGCTTTTAATAATAATAATTATTATTATTATTATTATTATTATTATTATTATTATTATTATTTATTTATTTATTTATTTGTTTAATAATGATATGATTTAGTATTATTATAAACAATAATTAATATTACTGTTGTTATTTGTTATTATGCTTATATGGTGTACAGAGTGTGCGAAGATAAAATATGTCCTTCCAGTAATAAAAATCCTAAATAGTCAAAATATTGTAATCAGAAAGGGGAAAAACGAGTCTTACATTATATGCACATATATCTTTAAACTTGTATACAAATCTTTCCGGTAATGAACAGTTGTTAAGAAGTAAAGAAAATCACTAACCTAGTCGCTCTTCAGCTGTGGGCTTAAGAGGCAACACTATTGTCCTGCACATCCGGGTTTGGCTATATAATCAACTTTTGGATAAGTCTAATGTAAGATGTGGTTGAGAATGGTTGATAAAATAACAGTTTTTAAAAGCAAAAATTAAGCTATTTCATAACGCTAGGTAAAAGCAAAGTCACGGAATGTTTGTATAAAATAATGACATTCAGTTTTACATAGGCAGATTGAACGGGGGTGGGCAAAGAAAAGCTGTGAAGATTACTCAGACACCCCTAACATTGCACCTACATATCAGAGGTCATTAAATCCCGGTCAGATGTTTAAGAGTGTGTGGGATATTCCAGGAATATTTATAACATAAGGAAGAGACAGGCAACAAAACAATTCCAAATAATGAAATTGAGACAAAACCTAGAACACCGATTGTTGAAAAATGGTCTAACCTATTAACCTACATAGAGTTTAAATCAAACCTCTACACTAAAATGAAAACAATAATAATGCACGGTCGACATATCTTTATTTAAATATATAACAAACATAAGATGTACATGCAAACGAGATTCGTGTCAGAGGTATCCGACTCGGATTGTGGTAAATTTTGTCTCAACTGTGATCGATTGGTAGGTATCACCTTTTTGCTGCCAATTTCATCTTAATAATAATCCTACCATGGATGGTTAGGCACACGCTAAATACTTCCTCGTGTGATTTGATTTGTTCAATTAAAGTTAATAAAAAAACCATCCAAATTGGTAGGTAAATAATGTCCAACTAGATTTACTCAATGCAATCAACAGGAGGTCAAATTTAATTCCATTTTACAAATGCTTGATTACTCATAAATATTGGATTAAGCTCTAAGTTTTGTCCCGCAGTATTCACAATCATCCATTTGTGTTCAGCTGTCCTAAAAATGACCAGTCGAACGTCTTCGAGCTCTATCTTTTGTTTTGATTGAGCTCATGAAAAGGAAACTATATTTCTGTTTCAGTTCTGTTTTTTTCAACCTAGCAAATTAGCAATGACGCACATAAATATGTATAGATTGTCCTAGGCTTTTTGACTTAAACCAAAAACATAAACTTTCCTCACGTGTTTTATTTAATAACATCTAGTCACAATTTGTGAATCTCCATGTCGTATAACCTCATATATTTCCACAGAGAACAAAGAAAGATGGCAAGGGAATGACAAAGATGTTTTCCTTCATTTTTACATCAAATAATGAGTACGGCTTCTTACCGCAAAGCTTACTTGTAGCCTTCTGTTATCTTAAATACAATTGCTCATGAAATCGTGATTGGTCTAACGGTGTTTATCTCTCCTATCCTAAAGAGACTTTTCAAGTTTATTCACTAATGTATCTATATCAGTAGGTTTCAGTAATGTATTTCCACGGCTTTTCACATCTCCGTCTGTAATGAACTTCCAAGCGTCGCCCGCTTCCAAAGCTTTAAAAACCACGTGGCAGCAGTTCTGATCCAATACTCGATAAAACCCATTCGATCTGAAGGACGCCCACCATTTACTAATAGCATCTTCGTTGATAGGGCCATCTAATGTATAAGTTTTATCTGGCTGAATATTACCTTCCAAATAAATGTCTTCTTTTAAGTTCTGGCTGGGATTTGCTGGGGACTTTATGAGAGATTTCAAGTCAGATTTCTTTTTAAGCTCCTTGTCACTAGGCCACCAGCTAATATGCGTTCCGTCGCTGAGTGTCATTGATGCGTGACCTACAGCGTCATGGCGGGGTAACCAAACGTAAATTTTAATCGGCATTGTTTTCTTCTCTAAAATAAACTGTCCTGTAAAATAGACAAGTATCGTAAACGAAAGTAGTCTACATATCTCATAATACATTTAGCGGCCTCGCTGATCAAAGACAAGCGCAGACCAGAAGACTTGCCAGGAACTCGCCTGAATCCTCAAACATTCAGCAATATTTGTCACTGATTTTAAACTAATGAAGTTTAATACACGTGACGTACACGTAGACAGAAGTAACAGTAAGGTTTAGATACAAGTCTTAGTAGTACGGGCAAATCAATGAGTATGCAATCCAGTTAAGTCTATACCTATAAGGATGAAACCCACGATACATCTATCAGCTAAACACTTGCAGAATTGATGTCAATTTTTTCAACTTTATAATAATAAGAATTATTATTATTATTATTATTATTATTATTATTATTATTATTATTAATGCTGGAAATTAAATTTGAAATAATAGTATTTAATATTATTATTATAAGTAATAATTTATATTATTATTAATATTTGTTATTAGACTTAATAGGTTACAGACTGCGCGAATAAAAAATATGTCATAACAGCAATACCAACCCCTAAATAGTTAAAATATTGTAATCAGAAAGAGAAATTGTATTACTTGCCATAAAAGGGATCACAAGTTACATACATGAACCTTTAAACTTGTACATTAATCTCTCCACTAATGAACAGTTGTTGAGAAATAAGGAAAATCACTTACCTAGCTGCTCTTAGCTGTGCGCTTACGAGGCAACACTATTCCCCTGCACATTCGGGTTTGGTTAATAATCAACTTTTGGACAAGCCTAATGTCAGATGTAGTTGAGAATGGTTGACACAAAACAGTTTTTAAAAGCAAACATTAAGCTATTTCACAACACTAAGTAAAACCAAAGTAACGGTTTCTTTTTGTACAAAATATTGACATTCAGTTTTACATGGGCAAATTGAACCGAGACATTGAAGTATTATGAAGATCAACCAGACACCCCTAAAACTGCACCTACATAATGCTGCCATTAAATCCCAGTCAGATATTTTAGAGTGTGTGGGATATTCCAGGAACACTCGTCGCATAAGAAAGAGACAGGCAACAAAGCAATTCCAAATAATGAAATTGAAACTAAACCTACAAAACCGTTTGTTGAAAAACGGTTGAACCTATTAACCTAGTGCTTTGACACACATGGAGATTATACGCTAGCATGTATATGCTACTATGAGTAATTTTATACATGATAAATAAAATAATACTACTAGGCAAAATTTGCTATGTCCTCTGGCTCACGTATATTAACTCTGACAACGTTTGTGACATGAAGAGTGAGGAGAAAAGGGACGTTGGCTCAAATACAAATCTAAAAGTATCTACATGTATTTAATAGTAAACAAGTTCTATCATAACCAGATTTAAAACTGGAGATATGACTAAAACGTCTTGGATACGGACCTTTTATAGCCATTGTCTCAACTTATGGAACAGCAATTTGCAAAGTACAAATGCACACTCTATTTTATTCTCAGTAAATACAACTTTGTGAAAATTCCTTGGTCAACATAAAGCTCAAACGTTAAGTATAGTGATTCAAACAATTTAGCCCGTGTATGATGCATTTAAGTCATCAGCGGAATTGGATAAGCCACAATAGGTAATGGCAAATGATAAACAACATATTCATAAGAGAGAGAGAGAGAGAGAGAGAGAGAGAGAGAGAACATTGAATATCACTAACATCTGGAACATACCAGCCGGAAGTAACAGGACCACGAAAGCATGAAACGCAGCTACAATACACATGCGAAAACAACATTGATAAACGAACAAATCACGATAGTCAAATGATCAACTTTATCAAAGGAACAAATGGCGACCCCTGTATTCTGAGGGGAGACTACATTTATGGAGCCAAAAGCGAAAAACATTTTAACAGGGCGCATCGGGTGAGACAAAATGATTTAACTAACGCTGTAAGGCTGTTAAATGAATCATCCGATTTGTTGTCAAGCACCATGAACAGCGATACAGGTGAATCAGTACCATCGCCGCCCACTCCGATGACCCCAGTGCCATTAACAGCATTAACATCGCCCACTGCATTGACTATGGCAACATCATCGACATCATCTACCACAAAGAGCAGTTATTTCGAAGAGTTTCCAATATAAATCGACTTAACCGGCTGCGAAATGTTTATTTTCATTTCTAATTGTTTCGGTTCAATTTATTAGAACCTCATAAGTTTACGAACGAGTAAGAGGGAATTGTAAGAATTAAATTCATGAACCTCTTTTGAGAGAGAGAACGAGGTGTGCTATATGGATTATCTTTGCGATTGTGGTTTTTGTTCCACACAGTAGCTATAAGAATGATTAATTTTACCACAAATTCAAATCTCATTTTGATGACTATATAACCCTTGGAGTCTGTGAAGATTTTATACCAAGTCTTCCATTTGTATATATTTTCATCGGCTTGGATATGTTCTACCTTTATGCTCTGTGGTCACAGGGGTATATAATAATTTTAAGAAAGTTCCGTACAATGATCGACAGATATCCGGTTGAAAAAGGAAGGTGGGAAAATTATGATATATCTGAAAGAAAATGTAAATTGTGGTGCCTCACAAGATATTTTATTATATTTTTCAATATCAATATTTTGCTAAAATAAGAAAAGAAAATATATATTTTAGTACTATTTTTTAATCGAAAGCAGATGTACGTCGCTTCCTTTGGCACCATACATATGTGCATGAGTGTATATATATATATATATATATATATATATATATATATATATATATATATATATATATATATATATATATATATATCTTGTTTCATTTTTCATACATCGCCAAACTGGCAACTTTAATGAATAAGTGTCATTCTGATATACCGTGAATAAACTCTTCTAAAGCCTATTAAAATCGTAACCGACCCAGTTAATCAGGTACAACAGTCATGTCCATAATTATTCCTCTACAGTTGATTCTTGTCGTGGCCACAACAGGGGCATATATGTTGTTGTTTTGTTTTTTTTGCATTGCGTTGCTAGGCTCATGCACAGTTTTGTTTGTTTGAGTATGTTTCTTTTGTACATTTGTTTCCAGTAAAACCAGCATACGCTATAAACTGTCACACATGACTATCTAAGATGTGTTTGGATTTGATACATAAAAGTATGATCTATGACCTACTTAGTAAACAAGGAAGTCTGTATTTAGCCTAACTGGAAAAGAAGTCGCTTCGGTTTCTTTATTCATAAATGGCTATAATTAGCTTACGTGGAAAAAGATAAGTGGTTCGGTATTTTTATTTACAAACGAATTTCATGTTACGCCCACCTGAGAAAGATTCGTGACTCATTTCATTCGATTTAGAATAAAATAGAAATCCCGATTTAGCATACCTGGAAAGGAAATGTTATGGTGTAACTTCGTTTACAGAAGTCTGTACTTGGAAATAATATGTGATCCAATACCTTTGTTCACAAATGTTGCCTTTACCCATCTAAAGAAAGATATATGAGTCAATATAATTATTTGTGAATACAATTCTATAAACAGAATACTTGTAAAATAAATGTGATCGTTCATTCATAAAAAATACTCTTATTGTGTTGATAGACAATTTCGTCCCTTACTCTGGGTGCAGTTAGAAAACTCTAAAGAAGATTTCGTAGACAAGATACATAATTGTCGAGGAAATACGTGCTTCATCAATGTGGGTATCAGTAGGAATTCATCATTTCAATGACTATTAAAGTGAAACAGAAATTTCACTTATGTGTTAGGAATTAATAATGTGAGTAACTTGATCTAATACAGTAATACTATCATCAGTGTTAGTTAAATAGGTTTAAAGTTGTGCGCATTTAGACCTTTAATATTCAGGAGAGATGTCATATACAGGTTCTGGTAATTTCATGCCTGATAATAACTTTACATGGAGTAGATGTTAGATGAGTGTTTCGGGAAAATCCATTCTCCCCCTTACCCACCCCCATCCCGGGATTGAACAGGTTTGAGGACCAGTCTCACAGTTCCAATGGACAGTTTTTGAGAACGATAGGCACCGAAAGATGCACAAAAATACGCCTTGGCAACACGATGTTTATGTTTATCAACTGCATCGTACACCGGTAGTGGTGCGCTAGGGATGGGCTTTCGATTAGAAAGATGTTTCCCCGAAAGGTATGTGGTTTACGTGGTTAGAGGCCACAGGGAGGCTTTTACCTCAGAGATTTTGCTTAGCCAAAACTGATATGGATCATCGAATTTTGGTATAACGATTACACTTCCTCCGCCGTGATCTCGGCGTCCAAGACCACCGACGCACGGTAGGTCGCGGTTACCAAAAACGCTTTCGCATGCATTTTAAACGGGAACACTGCCTCCAGTGGTGTGAGTGCTGGTAATGTAGTAACAGCTACCCAGCCCCATGGATCCATCGAGCTTTTGCACTACCACTTGCCTTTTTACCAATGCAGCCTGTGAGACCATATGACCTTTGAATTGACGTTCAACACCTACTAGTGTCTCATCCAGAGAAGCAACAAAGGAGAGAGCTACACGAGCAAGAAATTCTCGTTCGAGTTCGACATTGTGACACACGCCGAACTCGCGAGAATAATCCATAGGGAGACTGGCCATCCTGTATTCAGCAGTATGGTGGTATACGTTATCATCGAATTCGATAATTCGGCCATGATGGTGTGACAGCTGACGAACAGCTGATTCGGGTTGAAAGGGGTCGCTGTAAGAAAAGAAAAATGAGCAATAACACTTCTCTGACAATCGGTGCAAAGTTTTCATTTGGTACTGTTTTTGCTTGCTTTCCGTGTAGAAATGCTTTTTGTATAATTTGTCCCTGTTCTTTATATGTTTCCGTTGCTTTTCAAAGTTTCTTTATGTTCTGTCATATTTAGTTATGGTCTTTATTGTACAAGCTAAGGACCAGGATACAACAGTTACAAAACTAAGGGCCACATATTGTCGCGATAGCAAAGCTACCTCTTATAGCAGGTATCCAACGTTTAAAATTTGATTTCCTTTAATTGTCTTTCAGACAACAATGATAGGCAGACAGTTTTAATTTGTTGTGACTTCCCGGGTAGGTATGAAATGGTGTAATTTCCTCCTTTGCATTTCAGGTGGGTGGGGTGTTGGAATGCTAACAAATGGCTTCTATGAACGACTATGTTGTTTACAAATTCCACGAGTAATGTATACATTAATATGTAAAATATTAATAATATTACAAAATAATCAGTGTCTGAATTTCTCACTTTTTCTCTTAGTTTCAAAGATAAAAAAATTTCAAATGTGATAAGAGACGTGGAAGGAATCTATTTCGAAATAGTATGGCTTAAACTGTATAAATCTGCTAATTCTGCAGAGTGAATGTGTCAATTGATTTTTTTTTCTTTATATCAGCTGCTTTGTATCTTATTTGTAACGAGGGGAGGTGGGAGGAAAACCTGAAACCCATGTTGTCATGTCTAAGCAGAACGATTGCCGAAATTCGACCATAGTTGTCAAATGTAAATAAAACATTGGCTTTGAGATTACCATCATCGTTTTCTACTAGTGATCCTAAGTGATATGTATTTAAAATGGTCATCTAACCTCATAAAAATTCGAATTTAGATATCAAGATCATTGTTAGCGGAATGTCTTGTGAACAGTCAAATCTGCCGCTAATAAGAAAGGATATGATTTAAATATATTTTAATTTGCAGGTCTGCTGTGTATATCAAGCTTTTATCAGGTGACCTCTTTCGTATTTACATATATATCCCTATATCATTATTTTTTATTTATTACATACCAATTTCATCTTACATGGTTGCTCACACCCAAATTAGAACTTTTTGGTACTAGCTCTGACGTCCGAATCAATTTTGTATGATTTTCAATTCATTTTTATTTCAATCACATTGTAAAGGTACAAATATGTCTCTTACATTCTCCCGTCGATATTATGAGACACCAAATCCAATTGTAAAGCTTAAATATTTAGAAAGCATAACAGTAAGCAATAAATACAAAACAGAAAAAAAAAGAAAAATTTGCTAGTCGCTCAAGATGCACTTATGCAAAAACAGTAATGGGCATCAAAATCTAAGCTCATGTCCATTGGTAACTGACTTTTTCATTTGGGGATACGAATGTTAAAATTGTAAGCAAGTCTTGTAAAATAAAAGTAAAATGAATTCTTTGCAATTGTTACGAGTTCTTTATTTCATGCAAGATGAATTCTACTAAGGTTATTTTCTCCACATAGGCAAAACCTCAAGCCTGTAATATTGATTTAGCTAAATATCCCCAAATATTTTCTTCTTTAATAATAGTAATCAACTTCGTTCTCCATAAGCCACTACATAATATGAAGCAGATCCAAGACACTAGGCGATCACAGTGAAAGATAACTTTGCAATGGCGTGCCAAGAATAGTAACAAAATAGACTGATACGAGTAAGCCAAAGTTGTTATTTGAACTCACTGAAACCCCCTATAAAGTCTAAATGTATTTGGGGAGGAAAAGACCTCATGTTGGGCAAATGCAAAAGGGCCATTGTGACACAACGGAAACAAAAAATACAATAAGTCACATGGTATAATGGCTACGATAAGTCATTATTTAGAGTGTACAATGTGCTATACAAATGTGAACTCGTTGGGGATGGTAAGTGGTGCAAATAAGTGAAATACTCCCAGGGGCAGACTCTATATATAACGAGGTGATAATTTTGCAGAAATGATAGATAAACGTCCAAGGTTAAAATATTAAAGATCACATGCACTTATATATATAGTATTTCAATATAGTCAAATATTCCTGAGTTAAATATATTATGAATACCTCAGTACATGGTATGCCAATAAGGAAAAGTGAGACAAAATTGAAACCTATTTTAATACATAATCCATCTAAAAAAAAATAGCGAGGATAAAATAAACGACATTTAGACATAGTTTTAACGACAAGACAAAACTTTATTTCGTACACTTCATGACTACGTTCAGATTGTAAGGTGTTATTATTCAATATGTTATGAATTTTAAGGACAATGAATTATATTTGCATAAGAGAATCGTTTAAACTTCGGCGATTTTGTTATGTAAAAAGTCAATCAAACCTATGGATCAGACCTATGAAACTACTGACGCAAAACCTGTGGTAAACGACTTAAGAAGCAGAACATTTTGAGTGTTTAAATTTTTGTCCTATTAATATACTAGTATTGAATAGAGTTTAACTGGAGAATACCATTAAACATTTTACAGATCAAATGTGGGCAGGACATAATCGACAGTGCAAGATGGATTTTTCACAGGACTTAACATTTAACATTGCACAGAGATAAGTATCAATCGTTCCAAAGAAGCTTATTCATACATCTCCTTGAATGGATTAACAGTAAGAAGGGCTCGTATCTCCCAAGGAATAAACATAATGTTTCGTCTGTACTGTGATTGGTGTTGAACATCAAGTGATATGTTAAACAGACCGTCAATGCAATTCGCTTGAGTGGTGTACATTAAATTTGTGAAAATGAATTTCGTCTATTGCTGCTGTTTAAGAAATAGTTGAACCATCTTACATTAAATCAGGAAGAATAACTGAAATAGAGAGAAAAGGATATTTTTGACATGCTAATCATATTCAATATTGTAGTCCAAGTGACAATGGAAAAAAAAAATTTCAAAACTTGGTGTCATCAGAAATACACGGACATTACGAATAGAAATATGTCTGCTAGAAAAACTTCAATTCTGTCAATACACCGGAAACAAGATCAGAACACAAAATAGAATTAATAAAAAGTCGCAGTTTTAACATTAAACATCTATCAATAACAAATTAGGGATGTTGTATATTAAGTATTGTAATTCTAAAAGTATCATTTACGCACAACGGCACGGCCGTGCTTCTGACACGCGCCAAGCGCGGCCTCTTTAACGCAGAGTTAAATATATTATGCTGGATCCAATAGTTTACAAGATAACATACTTTGTTGAAAGCATTTTACGAAACATTGAGAAAATCTCAGAACTAGTGCATGTCCAATCAAACTGATTTAATAGGCAAGTATTGAGGTGCAGATCGTAATGAAAGTAATTTTAATTTCAAATATTGCAAAAATATGTCATTCTTGTCTGATTATGACATTCATTGGTCAAACATGATCCAGAAGAATTGTAAATTATACCAAACGACGTTTACAATTATATTTCATGAAAGAAGGAAATGAAATAAAGTTTTAAACGACGATCAGATTTTAAAATAGTTTTAGATCCATGGATTAATAAATAGAGAAACTAGGAAAATATTTTAGGAACACGTAATAAAAATAGCTGAGAAAAAGACATTTACCCATATTAATACACGGATGGCTTTGTAAGTTTTACCGACATAACTATGCAAATCAACACAAACGTTGTATTCAAGTCCAAACGATTCAGAAATATCAAATAGCGAACACCAGCATGTAAGTGTTGTCATGGAACTAGGTAACCTTCAAACTCGTTCAATCTGCATGACTATTATGTGTGCAAAGATCCTAAGCGCTGTTTGACTGACTTGTATATTAATATATCATGGAAGACTGCAGTACATTTATGTTATCTCGCTTACTCTGTATACATCATTTATGGTTTTATCTCCAACATATAAAACTAAACCTGATTTTGATAGTAAGTACATATTGCCTTATCGAGAACGTTTCGGTGATGACCATATTTTCTCTCTATCTGAACAGATCAGAATATAATTTTATTTTTTATTTTCCCTCTATCATGTATCTGTATTGTAGAGTATATGCATTTTGATGGCTGAATCGCGATACTTATATTTTGTCGTTATGTTCATTTAACAATACATCATTCTGTTTTGATTACATGGCGTTTGCTGTCTGAGCGACGATCGTATTTATTCGCTTACATATTCGTACAAAATATGCATTTTTACTTAAATTTTATTGTTAGCATGGTTTCAGTCTAATGTGATCTAATGTAACGATTTGTATCATGGATATGTAATGATCTGTATCATAGATATCAATCTATATATTAGATACATTTTATATACACAATCCTACATGTCTGTTTTACTTATGCATGTGCGCGAATTTAGTGAATGACGAAGTATATACTTCAATACATTTTCAGTTGACTTAGAACAGCAATAATAGCTTTGAACCAAAAGGGTCTAAGGTCACATTTTCCCAAGTGCACCGTTGATGTGATCCGATGATCGCTCTCCATTAACCGAATATTAGACGTAGACATGTCTGTAGTCCGTATGAACTCCGAGGCTCATTGGTGATTCGATTGTGCGGAGAGCATACAATGCATACCCACATAGGTATTATAAACCTGACGTGATCAAAATGGAACATTTTCTGCAGCCCATTATTTGAGTAGGATATGTTATGCAGCCAATTATCTTGAATAAGATATTTTTTGCAGTCTATCGTTTGAATAGGACATTTTCTGCAACCCAGCATCTGAATAATAAATATTCTCTTAAAAGCAATTCGTCATTTTATCTGAGATATAATTAATTCATTGTGTGTAAGAAAACTAGGGGTTTTCTAGTCAAAATCTTTTTATATCTTGATTTAACATAAATTTTTCACAACCATGGAGACACATGAACTGTCAATGATATGTTATATATTAATATTCAGTCAGTGTAATTTGTTTTAGGATTAGAGAGGGTGTAAATAATTCTTTGCTTTTGATATTCTTCATTTTTACTTTCCATGAAATATCTTTAGATCAGTTGATTGAGCGTCGGGCTCGTAGTCCATGTATCATCGGTTAGATAATCCAGCCCCGGCCAGCCTAGGCCGGCTGCCTCAATGTGTCCATGGATGTGACATTTGCATGGTATGTCCTCAGCATGATATAATTAATATTGTGTACAAATTGCCCTTATAAAAAAAAAAAAAGCAGAAGAAATTTAGTCCATCCATGTGAAAACATCAAAAGCCTGAATCGTGTTCATTTTTTTAAATATCTGACTGCAGGTACCTTTTGTTGCTGTTGTTTCTATTTTCTCTTTGAAATTAATCTTTACTCAAATATTTGTCTGTTTTTAATTTGAATTCAAGCTTCGGGAACTTTTTGTTCCTTTTAGAAAAGAATTGTTTGGAAGTAAATAAGCCCTCATGTCCATGTGAGACCTAAAACATAAAGTACGCAAAATTCAAGCTCACAATCCGTGACGGAGTCGGTATGCTAAACTATAAACGTTATCAAACATCTTTATTACTGGCAAACATTGTTACCACCCGGATATGATATTCACCTGTGACGAGGCGATCGGGTACATAAGTGGCCTATATTTTGAAAAGTGCATGTTGGATTCGACAGAGCGACTTTGTATAGCTCATGTTACATGAAGAACCAGTAGTTATTACTTTCCCCTGTTCAAGGGACGTTGTGACGGGCTACCAGGATATGAAAGGAAATGTGTTTTCCGTAGAACTATAGCTAATAGTGATGAATTTTTTGGGGGTATTCGGTGCTGTTTAACAAATATTGACAGCTTTATATGAATTTATTTCTTTTTCTAAGAGCAGAAATCTTATGTTCAGTCATTTTGAATATGTTCCTATTACACTATTGAAACAAATGAATAGGTTCATCTAAGTTGTGTGTACATTCTTCTAGCCTTATAAAAACTTGTGTACCCTTCAACTATATCAGCCTATGTGAAATCCAAACATCTATAGTATGTTTTTATTATCTTATTTCTTTCTCATTCGATGTCAGACCGGCGTTTAAAGGGCTATCGGTAATAGGAATTGGCCTAACGGTTGGGCGGTTAGGTGTGATATAGTAAGATATCGCGTGTAGAACGTAATGAGTTTAAAGTTATAAATTATTAACTTAAAAATCTGTCATCTCAAGGTTTAGGTGCAAACTGTTGCAGGAAAAGGTATTTATATGAGCTAAAATAAGCAATTTAATATCGTATTTTACGAGCAATAGGTCAAGGCAATGGGATAGTATTGAGATGTTGCAATGGGATAGTATTGAGATGTTGCGTTGTAATTATCTTGTTGCATGAGGACTAATCAAGATGCAACGAGCGTGACAATTTTTGTATGTATTGGGCATTGTGTACAATGCACGTGGCAAACATCACCATGTCATGTAATGTGGGCTACCATATTGTTCTTCTTCCAGTCAACCCGGTCCCTTGACTGAGAGTCATATTACACGCATACCTGAAACCCGATGACTATCGAACTTTCCATATCGAAAGTAAAGTTGTGGTCGGTACTGATAACAGCAAAGAGAATTGGAAAACTTACCTGAAATACATAAAATAAAATTACTTATATGCTTGTTTATATCTTATTGCTCTTCAACTCACCTTTCACTGCATGTACTTTTCTAAGTATTGATCCGCCAAACTTTATATCTTTCGGTATCATCAGTATTTCGGTTTTATTACCTGTCTACAGATAATGAAAGTTCTTGCTATTACCTACTTATTCTAAATAAACACTATATATAATACATAAATAAGATGTATATTGAATTTAACTGCACACAGAGGAGCTATTCTAGTTGTGTTATGCATTTCCGCTAGTGTGTGAGAAGGCACTATCCGCAATAAAGAGTGTGAATCAAATCAAGAAAAATACAACTTTTAACAAAACTGCAAACAGATCAGGTAAGATATGTGAGCAGTTGTTTACTTTACAAGGTGGCAAGTAGTAGAGTTCTAGTGGATGTCATGATCGTCACTAATCGTAACTGTTAAACGAAGTATAGAGCAACATGCTTAATGACGATGAATATGACATGGATTTAGGTATATGTCCATGTGATTGTCTACATTAGATTATACGGTATGTCGAAGAGGTCACATATAGGGAAAGATTTGACACTTATTTGTACAGTTAGTTATGCACATGTTTGTGCAAACTGAGGAAATGGTGGAAGAACTTGATGTCAAAGAGGAAGTAGAAGAAACTCCAACAGCCTTTTTCAGGGCCACTCACACGCCTAGAAAAGGTACTATTTCACTATTGCCAAAATATTGTTTCTTTGTTTTGTATACGGTTTTGTTTCTTTGTTTGTTTGTCTATTGTTTCTTTGTTTGTTTTTCTATGTTTGTTTGTTTGTCCCCATAAACACTTCTGCCCCACAAAAACTCATCTCTCCCATAAATCTTTTTGCCCGAGAAACCTTTTTGCCCCATAAACCCATTTCTCTGTTAAACCTATAGACCCATTTAACATAGATTTTCCCAAGCTTACCTATAGTGGCGAGTATTGAGGTCAAGTAACACTGTTTTTTTCATTGCAGAACTGAGGTCAGCTGCTTATAACACTGTTACCATTTACCCTATAAACTTGTCTCCCGATAGTCTTTTCTTTACCACGATTTCTTTGCCCCCTCCCCCGATATTCTTTCCAATGTTAAATTCCCATTGTCCTCTGATAATCGAATATGTCCCTCAAGTACCCTATGTTACTACTCAGGAGGATGTTTGGCACGCTGCCTGCTTATAGCTACTTTCAAAAGACATTTGAAAACCTCAGCCAGTTTCAACTTAGCTTACAGTATATACTCACTTATAAGTCGACTACTACTGCAAACTGCACAGACCCAGATCTCCCGTGGCATAATAAGTAAGCAAATCTGGGTCTATGCAGTTTATTTGGAGTAAACAGTTGAACAAACAACATAGATCCCAATCTTCCGGCGCAGTATGCGACAGCAGATTAGGGTATATGGTGTTTGCAGTTGGACTCAACTTGTAAAATGAGTATAGTCGGTGTATGTAGTTTGCCTTGCCACATCCATCTTCTTCGCTTCACGTGATAACCTGACTCCGACTTGTATCAGAGAATACTATTGTGAATAGTCGAGAACGGTTGCTAGTCAGCGTTATATTATAGTAATTGTCATCGTCACATATGATAAACAACCTTTAGTATAATGCAAACTAAGGCAGTAGAAGACGGAAAGTGTATTGGCTTTACGTGTTATTTGTTCTTTTAGAAGACATACATATATAGTCTTGGTCGAATGATTTTATGTCTTCTTGGTCGAAACATTGTATGTCTTTTGTACGGGAATTCTTAGTAAGGGGTCACTGGAATTCAGCACACTTGGCACAAGTAGACCCTTTCCTCCAAGATAGAAATACTTATACTACTTTCATTTAGTAACTTTCAAACTCCGAGTTCGATACAGGATAATATTGATGTAACCCATATAATCCCGCTAGGGGCACAGGGCCAAAACAATATCGAACCCCAGATGTTTCGTTCTATATAGGTATGTAAGTAACTTAATGTATTCGTCGGTGATAAAACAAATGTTACTAGCAAGGCTAAGTGCTTAAGACTATGGTGCATACTGCCATGCACTATATCCGTCATATAGTTATTATGACTAACGTGGTAACTGTTACGCAGCAGCTGTCATATAGTAGTGATGTAGTAGATATTTTCCTGTCCGAATTACTATTGATTACACGTTGCTACAGTGTTGACATGTCAGAGCCACGGAGTAAAGAGTGCATGCGTTTACTAGTGCTAATACATTTTAAAATCATCTTGCAGACTCAACCGTAACGTTCAGAGAATCAAGAATCTTTGTTGATAATCATCAGTTCTTTTCAAGTAATTAGTTCGCTGCTAATGATTAGGAACACCATACCTTTCACGTACCTCATACTGGTAAATATGTTCTGCACCATAATGTTTTTGTTTTCTTTTCTGCAGATCACACAAATTGTCTGCAACACGATGGGTTTGTTTTGCTACTGTTTCACCAGAACAAGGCGCCTCTAAAGCTCGAAGAAATCAGCATATTGAGAGCATATCCATTTGCTAAATCAAATTAACTAGTACTCAGTGCAATGTCGTGATCTGTGGATTTATTAGGAACACTGACTCCCCGAATTCAAAAAACCGCACAAGTCTAATTATAATAAATGCCTAAATATTGTCCATTGGCCATCTGCTATTATTAAGCAGTCCCATTTGACACTCGAATACATTTTAAACATTTCCTAGGGGTAATTTGAGTAACTTTCTGGCATCTTATTTTGATTAGTTTAAGACTAACACAAACGACAATCATGTCAGTAAGTCGCAGTAAACTCACTTGACCTTTGACCTGATTTGTTTCCCTTCATGGTGCCTGTTGAGAATGGTACCAACTCTAGCTTCTACTATCAGTAGCTACCAAGACTAGTTTCCAGACCCACTGTTCCCTAATTGTATATTTACGATGAGCACCAAATGACCACATTTAGAGTCGGACGTCTTCGTACAGCTAAATACAAATTCAGCTTTCATTAAACTGTCAATGGTCGGTACCGCAGAACTACTCCAAAAAATGCCCAAAATGAAGTCTGACAAAACTATCAAATGATCTCACCAAAGCATGGAATCCAACTTGCTCTTTATGCAAGGAAAGATAGCCGTAAGTATCAGTGTGTTTCTATGTCTTGGATATGCTCGAATGCCGCAGTAGAAGGACGTAGTAGCAACAAACCATTAGCAGGTCATGGATTAGACAGCGAAAAGATGCTTTCTGCGAGTCATGTTCTACCAAACTGAATATGTAGAAGTACAGATGGAGAGACAGAAGTAAGAATTATCAAAGCAAATGATCATTACAAGCTCTTTAGATCACTGGCATGACCCGCTCTGACACTCTACCCTATATTGCTATATTAAAACAGACGACTCTTGCAGACCTGCCAACCCTGACGAGTCCGTCTCAGTAAGGCAGTTGATGTTTCTCCGTAAGATTGACCAATTTTCAGTAAGGTGTAACAAAATATCAATAACTGCTATTGTAAAGCTGGAAAACGTAAGTAAAAGTTCGACGCAGCGACGATAAACATTATGTTCAACTGAAAAGTTTGTAAAGTACGCGTAGACTTTATTTACCACTAGTACAGTTGCACAAACTTTAGTTCCAAACCATATGCAACTCAGTGGCTTGTTGCTATCTCTCAACTTGACGTAATTCTTTTTTTATTTCACATGACGACGGTAATCATATCTCCCGCCAAGAGACATACTCAAATTGCATGTGATGTCCAATAAACGTAATTGTGTCCTTTCCAGCTTTATTCATAAGAATCTGAATATTCCTATTTATTCTTCTGTGTTGATTGTTAACACTTTTTTAGAAGCTTATTTTCCCTTTCGTCGTAAACATGCATCGCTTTCTGGACGCCATTTAAAAAAAAAAAAAATGTCTATCATCAACAGTTTGATCATGCAGACGCTTTGCATGAACAAATAGGTGCAGTTTAAAGCGTCTGGGGTGCTGCTGCAAAGTTAGTCTGGTTCCCTGACTAATTTTACTAATTCTAATATGATACCCGGATCCATATCAAACACGGATGAACCAATTATCCGGATTTTTCGACAACAATCATTTTTTCGTAGTTTTTGCTTGTATGCCGTAAGTCCGTATTTTTAGGGTAATTTTCGTAAGAGTTGGCAGGTCTGCTCTTGGCTCATGAAGATATATCTATGTATTCTGTCGCAATGAAGTGGCCAATGAAAGAAAACTTCGAGCTACCTAAAAGTGAATGCCTTGTTGATGAAATGTGCTTATTTGATGACAGAAAGGACGTCAATTGTAATTATAAGGATCAAATGATCATGGCTGGGTATTTATTGATGAGAAAATTGTTACTACTAAACTCACAAAATTAACGTAAAATCCTTCGGACTTTATTTTTAATTAGAATACCCATCCATGATCATTTAATCCTATTATATATATATATATATATATATATATATATATATATATATATATATATATATATATATAGCATATATATATAGCATATATATATATATATATATATATATATATATATATTCGTTTGGAACTTTAAACACCCAGTTGTTGATGAAGATAAGGTAATCCGAAGATATAATTCAAATGAGGCTGACAGAGCTGATAAACGCCCATATCGTCTTGCTCGCGATAAATTCTACCAATAGCCCGTAATCCTTATTTGAAAACATGGGCCAAGTAATATAATAAAGACCTTTTCTTTGTAGGTTGTAATGTTTGATTCCACGAATATGAAAACTGTCAACCATGTTAAAAAAGAGCTATTTTCTAAAATATTGTGCCACTAAATTTCCCGGAAGCAGTGGTTTATCATCAGTTTGTGATGGTGGAAAAAGTTCATTGCTTTCTGAAACTTTGTTTTGTATAAAAATGGCACAAATATCTTTAATTATTTTTTTAGACAAGTTGTATCAATTTAAAAAAAAAACTCCAACGCTATAGTGAAATAGATAAAACGTTCAAAAACGTAATAAAAATACACACATATATTTATTATATGGGAAGTTATGAATACTTGAGACGTGTAGGCACTGGATTACATTACATACGCATGGAATACTTGTGATGTATATGGATCACACTTCGATGCATACTCATGGAAGAAAATTATGAATACCTGTGATATATAGGTATCACATACGTACGTAATAAAATTTGGAATAGCTGTGATATATAGGCATGACATATGTACGTAACGAAATTATGAATACCTGTGATATATGCATTACACTGCATTACATATGTAAGAAAATTATGAATCCTTGTGACATATAATCATTACACATGTACGTAAGAAAATTATGAACACTTGTGAAGCATAGGCATTACATTCATATAGAAGGAAATTATGAATACGTGATATATATATATATATATATATATATATATATATATATATATATATATATATATATATATATATATATATTTATTTATTTATTTATTTATTTATTTATAACACTAGCAAAAAATTCCTGATACAAAAGGGTGTGAGCAAATGCCTGGATCCCAGATCTGCGAGTATATGCAAGTGTTCTTCTAAATTTCTGAGAAAGCGTTTGCTAGAGTGAAACACAAATAGTTCCAGTTAATATGAACTAAAGGACATGTATGTTATTTTTTTCCGGTTTAAAATAAAATCATACATTTCGCACACAGGGATGTGCACATGCAATTAGCTGTATCTGTGAATAAATTGACCTATATTTATAAAAGTACTTTAAAAGATACTTTGTAGAACATGCTGCAAATTTCTATCTAAAAGAATCGTGGTCAGGAGACGGAGACTGATGAAATGATGTGCCCTTACTAGAGAGATTAACTCTGCATTATTTTATTTATTTGTATGTGATTTTAGAAGCCTTTGTGCGGGTTTATCGAAGGATAAGGGTACATGTTTTATCGACAAATATTGATATTTGGAATGGATTTTGTACTATCTATTGTTGTGTGATTTAAGAAACCTTTGTGGTTGGGTATTGAGACATGGAGGAAAATGTTTTGTGGACATATATGGATATTAGGGATACATTTCACTTCATCAATATGATTTTGTAGGGACAAAAACGCAGATGATTCATCTTAAAACAAAATGTTTGGTACAATAAATTTTGGAAGGTTATTGATCGTTAAATGTCAGGCTATTTAAACATAGAGTATGTCCTAATATGAGCAGTTCTGTTTTCTAAAAGTGAGTCAGTGAGAAACGTTTTCTTTCGGGATTTTTTCCGGACCAGACCTGAGGTCAGTTGAACAACATTTTCAGTAAGAAAAGACCTGATTGAAATGTCATTTTAACATGGGTTAAAATGACCAAAATAATTTTGTAATGAGTTTTGTTCCTATTCGCGAATCATGGATAGCTTGCTTTTTCTGATTGTTAAAATAAAATCCTTCTTAAAGACTCCCCCAGTCCCCCTCCTAAGTTGCCTCTCCCGTGTTCAGTAAGCAAAAGGGGTGGGGGACAATGGCTGTTTGTGAGGATGGTTGGGTAAGGACAGTCACACTGGTGTTGACGCTATGCCCTGTCCAGCAGTTCACAAAGCTGGTCCACAACAAAGAAAATATGATTGTCATATTATGCAATATCTACACCCTTGGTGTGTGAAAGTTTCATGCCACGTGGTGTCCACAGTAATATACTGCAGCAAGAACATCCCATTTTATATTGCGATTATACACAAATTCAACATCTTATACACGACCAGCTCTGGTGCGGCGAAGTTTATATCGTGATCGTTACGGTGGTGTCCAGGTCAGGTTTGTGCGTTTTATGGAGCGCTTTAAGGATCAGTGTAAACTTAACACCATTCGTGTCGATCTCCCACCTGACTACCTCGACAACAATAGGGGCATGACCTTGAGAAGATGGGATGGGTCGGATTCTAGGATATTGACGACATGGATCGTGGCCACGTACCTGGTTGCAAGTGCTCGACAGGAGTGGCCGGCGTGTTGTCAACTGGGGCTTGACGCGGGGAGGGGGGAGGGATGGCCTTCTGGGTTGGCTCTATGACAGATCTGGCGCTGACCAGTCTATTGGAAGACTTCAACGTCTTTGATAGTTCTGCCCCAGGGGCTGTTGGCTGGGGCTGGAACTACGGTTGCCTATTCCACTTTATTAGAGTCTAGTCGTGCGGATTTAGGTCTCGCGGACATTCACATGCTGGCTGTCTCAGCCGCCTGGGTTAATATTGCGGGTTGGATCTTATATGACCTTCTGGGGATGGCGTGGCACATTGGAGCTTTCCCGCCTGGGTTGGCTGAGACCTTTTGCAGTCTGGTTTTAATATTTGAGACGACTGCACTCTCCATGGCAGCCTGTGAGAACTCAAGCATTCCATCGTATTGCCTAAGCATGATTTTCCCCATTGAGATTGTATCGTTGATTCGCACGATGGTTGCAATTTTACTAGCTTTTATCACCCATGCGACAGAGACATCTGCAGAAGCCCATTAGAGAAAACTGAAAAAACATACAATTTGCGTATTTACGAGATAATATTGCGTTATTACGAGATAGCATTGATTTGATGCTAGATAATATTGCGATATTACGAGATATTACTGCGCTATTACGAAATACCGTTGCGTTGTTACGAGATAGTATTGTGTTATTACAAGATAATATTGCTTTATTACGAGATAACATTACATTATCATGAGATAACATTGCGTTATTATGAGATAGTATGGTATTGTTGTGAGAAAATATTATTTTATTACCAGATAACATTGCATTATCTAGTGATAACTCACTACTATCTCCTAATCACGCAATGTTATCTGATTGCTAACCTTGCTTTTCTTATCTCAATCTGGTGTTCTAAGTCATGGTGTCCACGCGCTTGGTGTACTACTTTTAAAAAGAAGAAACCATTGTTGTCTTATGCTGTACCTGCTCGAGTTATGTAATCAAAAATAACAGCAGATATATAACAACAACCTTAGTATATGTTCATTTGAATAGTTCACAGAGATTTCATGACGTTTGCTCTATTTAAGAGGAACTAGCTTACAGTGCGATTAGTAAACTGAAAGTTTGTAAGCGAACATCAAACACTATTCGTCTGATTTATATCATTGCATTTGATACTTTCTGACATTTTAATGATTTGAAATACTGTTTGTGCAAATTTCGTCAGTTTGTTTTCCTACCAAATGCCACTCCCTCATACATTGCATATGTTGTTGTTGTTGTAGGGTTTAACGCCATTTTCAGCTCAAGATAGACTATACATGGCGGCCAGTATAAATGGTGGAGGCAGAACCCGGGAAAACCCCGGAAAGAACCACCGACCCACGAGAAGCTACTGGCAAGCTTTCTCACATGCCAACATTGGCCGAATCCGAGACTTGAACCCACGCCGACAGAGGTGAGATGGCAGTGATCCGTAACGGTGAGCGCTTTAGACCACTAGGCCACTCGGGGCCCCCACTGCACATGTATCAATTCCAATGTGTCATCTTTGCTGAAAAGAGTGCCATCTCATGCTATGTAAGATATGGATGAGGTTTGTATGGATTAGTTTTTGGGTCTATTTTCCCAAACGTTTATAAACACTATTAATTTCATATCAGCCATGCATATTACTAACTTAGGGAGAAGTAGTATCTACTGATGTAGGGAAGACTTATAGATGATTCAGTTAACAACACATAGCAATCGACTTTTTCTTTAGACATTAGTTAGGCTATGTAATATTATTAAATCAGACATACGGGTCTCATCGAGAACTTATAGACTTATTTCCCGCCATAACAATTTAATTCATTTTCATTACATGATATCTACTTTGGCCTCTCCATTTTTAATAGCATTTATGCTTTATTTTCTAAAGTCGCATTAAAGGTACAATTGACATCAAAGTTCAGATTTTTCTCAATCAACTATATATATATATATATATATATATATATATATATATATATATATATATATATATATATATATATATATATATATATATATAAAGAATAAATCATATGGCGAATAACAGACCTTTCAAGCGCACCGGATCCAGCAAGGGATCACGTGTGTCAGGGATTGATTAAGATAAATGCAATAAACTGACAACGAACAGTGCAAAACTAGCATCTAACTAGCCTGAGCGCTTTCGACTTTTAATGAGTCTTTTTCAAAGGCATATACAAAATATAGACAAGACAAACAAATGCAACAGAAAAACCGTAGTGTTTGCGAAACTTTACATGACTGTTTCTACAGGAATTAAACCTTTAAATGTATTATGTTTCAACTAGTTTATATCAACTTGTTGAGAATACTGGAAAACATTTGTATTAACCTAAAAATCGATAAGCCATAACGACATCTGTTATTTTGTGAACATTTGTGTAAGCGCAAATTATATGCCGGATATTTCATTGTTATAGTAGTAATTGTCGGCTATTAAGCAAATTTCGAGAATTTTTTAAAGAAAATGTGTCGGCTGCAAACGATAATTTTATTTGTGCATGTCTGTCTTTTTCTAGTCTTCTTGGTTTAAACCGCTTGATTTCAATCTTCTAAGGCGGCGTATCCAGTAAGATTCCTTTTCTTTCCTGGTTTCAGAGCTCCAGTTGGGGTTATTAGCAATTGCAATAATTGTTATATCACTGAAAGTGTGGCCAGGGAAGGAGAAGTGTTCTGCGACCGGGCTTCTGTACAGCTTCTTTGTCATCCAATCAGATCTATGAAGGTTGGTCCTTTTGTGTAGCTTTTCAGTTTCTCCGACATACTGAAGACTACAGATGTTACATGATTGAAGTTAAATAACATTCTCTTGTTTGCACGTTTTGTTTGGACCATGTATGTTTAGTTTGTCTCTAGTCACTGCGCTAGAAAATATCCTGGTCTCTATCATATGTTGACAGGTTTTGTATCTTTTATCGCCACAGGGGCCAGATTGACTAGGGTGGCATTGACTAGTGATTGGCGTTAGCTTCGCCCTGACTAGGATGTCCTTGAGGTTTTTGGGTCTCCACTAGGCTACTACAGGTTTGTTCGGAAGGATTAACTTTAGTACGTCCGACGATTCCACGATGGGCCAGTGTTTCACGATAATTTTACCTACATTGGGGTTGTCTGGATGGTAGGTCAGGATAAATGGTATCCTATCAGCCTTTTCCTTCTTTCCATATTTTAGTAGGTCATCGCGGTTTGTTTGTTTAGTCCTTTGGGTTGCCTCCGCAATCAGGTCTTTGTTGTAGCTTCGGTAAATTAAATGTTTAGATAGCTCTTCAGACCTTTCTAGGAATGTTTCATCGTCGGAGCAAATTCTGCGTATCCTCAGTGCCTGGCTATATGGAATGTTCCTAATGTAGTGTTTTGGATGACAGCTGGTTGGGAGGAGATACTGGTGTTTATCGGTTGGTTTCGAGTAGATGTCTGTATGGAGTTTGTTTTTAACCAGTCTTGTTGTTGTGTCCAGGAAAACGTGGTTTGAGTTGAAGATTTCTGCCGTGAATTTTACTGAAGGATGGAAGTTATTTGCCTTTGATATGAAGTCATCCAGACTTTCTCTTCCATGTTGCCACTTCATTTCTATATCCTCGATAAAGCGTACTCACTGGTATGGTGTAAGTTCAACCGATGCTAAAAGCTGACCCTCCAGTTTTCCCATAAAAATATTAGCATACGAAGGGGCCATATATATATATATATATATATATATATATATATATATATATATATATATATATATATGTGTGTGTGTGTGTGTGTGTGTGTGTGTGTGTGTGTGTGTGTGTGCTTTCCAAGACTTTGTCAAAAGTCAAAAGGATTTATTGGTTTACTAATGCTTACATAACGTTGCGTTTCACGACAAGTAATAAAGTTTAATCTTTTACCGGTACATGCAATTCTCTTTACAGTTTCAACGAAAATGGGAAGCTGCCAAAATGATTTTCTAGAGTATTGACCAACTAGTAATTTTCTACAGCTCTACACATTTAGAGGTCTTGTCGACATAGCATACTGTTCCAGCATGATAAAGGGGTGTTACGGCTCGCTGTGTCATTTGTCCCAAAATAAAATGGTCCCCAAAGACAAACTGAGAAACAAACATGGTAATTTTTTCATTTACAATTTTCATCCCTTTGAAGAGTTAATGATACTAACACTGCTGTTGGAAGGTGTTTGACCGCTCTGAATTCAGAATGTCATTATCCTGGAAAATTTCAAGAAAGCGATTAGAAACTACTACTACTACTTCTCTCTATCTCTCTCTCTCCCTAATGTAAAGTTGTAGAAAGATATTTGAAGAGTCTCATGTCAAAATGGCAATTTTATTTTACTACCATGTGAATTTTACGCACGATAGAGAGAGAGAGACAACAATCAAGTTTTGGCCGAGTGTATCTTTGTCTTCATCTAAATGGCGATCCTCTAAAAGAGAAAAAAGAGGCAGACATAAAGATAAACAATTATTAGCATGGTCAACTTTTGTAGCATCCTGTGTACGTTCTTTCACCATTTTGCATTTCAAATCGTTCTGCGCGCTGCGATTCGGCTACGGATTATACTCTTTCCTGCGCAATTTTGAGTCATTAGGTATTTGAATATACCAAAAAGAGGCAATGATAATCCTTAATCCATTGCAGTGACACAATTTATTGTTGCAAAGATATTCTGAACAACGGTGTCGTTGTAGATGCATTATTATTTGTTAAAATAGTATTCATATACCGTTACAATGATATTCACCTACAGCTGTAAACGTATTCAAATACCGGTGTGACGTCATATCTTGTGTTTTCAACGGTATGTTTGGTGTTGCCATGCCAACAAAACATAATACAAGGGTAAAAATAGCATTACCGTTTCAAGGTTAGAATATATCGGTTCTATTGTTGCCAGGATACCAATTACCAACTATTTTTGTAAATATGATATTACTGTTATAATGATAAAATACGCCGTTAGAACGATCAAATATGACATCAGATCATTTATTTATCTTACATATAGATACCCCTCCGACACTTTACTTTTGTAATCTGAACGAAATGCATCACAAGAAAAAACAAAAACATTTTTTCAATTATTCCATGAAACACACGAATTCTTATAAACAATATTTCACAATGAAATGCAGAGTCAAAACAATATATCAAATATATCCTATACTTTGTTAGGTACTGTGATGTGATGTGATTATGATTTTTAACGTAGCTTTAACAATTTTTCAGTCATATCGCTACGATGTCTGCAGTGTGGCAGTTTATACTGATTTCTAGCACTGGGGCATCATGCCGCAGACATGTAGCATGATGTCCCACCCAGTCACATTATCCTGACACCAGGCCGACCAGTCCTAACACTGACCTCTTAATGCTGAGCGCCAAGCGAGGCAGCTGTTAGTACCATTTTTGTAAGTCTTTGGTATGACTCGACCGGGGATCGAACCCAAGACCTCCCGCATCCGAGGCGGACGCTCTAACCACTAGGCCACCGGAGCGGTCTTGTTAGGTACTAATCTGGACACAATTCGTACTAGTCTAATTCTTGTCGATTATGACTTTGAGGCAAATGAAAGTTAAGCTCTTTCATATGCTTGCTACATATCATCCATCTATATGCATCAATTTGATTTATTTTTATTAAATAACAGAAGCATGACGTATGGTAGAATTTATAAAGTGTTGGTGTTCCGTAAGGTGCAATTTTTGGGTCCAAATGCTTTAACGCCACTCTCCACCCCCACCCCCACCCCAATGCATTTGCTGTATCTTGCTTACTCTCATGAATTTTTAAAAGTCAGAAAAATTATTTCGAATAAAGACAGTGTCTATTTAACAATTATGTTGAAGTTTAAAAAATATTTGTATCAATTCAATTTTATAAACATTTTACGTATGCTAGAATTCATAAAGTGTTGGTGCAAGGGTATACGAACAATATTACATAGGCATATGTATTGCTACCATGCCAAGAATTTATAATTACATCGACAAAATTAGAGTTCCATCCATAACTGCATCCCGTCAAACGATAATTTGAATCCGTTTCCGCAGGTCCGATAATTTTTAGTCTTTGCGTGTACCAGATACCAGTCAATACCCAAACATTTTAAGCCTCTGGTCGTTAGTAATTTACAATATATGCAGGCTTCCTGTCATATAACTATGTGATACAACCTGACTCCTCGGGACCAGATACGAAATGCAACGATCAAAATCACCATTTAAACAACATTAAATAGTGTGTGTGTGTGTGTGTGTGTGTGTGTGTGTGTCACTTCGTTACAGGAGGTAGGCATCAAGTATCAGATTAACATTACACAATACTTTCGTAAGATGTTGCTATAACATACGTTTTACTTCAATGTAGTAACTTCTAAATGTTCTTCCATTAATTCACTTTCTGAAACTTTATCTTTTTTCACATTTGTTATGCGTTGTTTGGTTGCAGTTTGTTTTATAGATAGATAGATAGATAGATAGATAGATAGATAGATAGATAGATACTAAGTGCATTTGTTTGTTAGGCTGGTGTACGGAGGTCGGTAGCCTGGCACATCATGATCGCAACCATTGTGTTGTTTTCTTTCTTATTGATGTGCAAATAAACGTCTCACAATATGTAATTTATCGTGTCTGATTTATACGCCTATTGCAATTCTCCACAGACTAATTGTCGGTATGCATTTTGAGAATATACATAGTTTGTTTGAGCTGATATACAATTCTTAATCTATTAGGTGGATAACGTTTATTTTATCAACATTTTCTCTCTTCTATAGATTAGTTCAACCGTGACCAAAAGTGGTGTCTCGATTTTTATATCTCTTATCCTAAAGTACATCACTGCCAACGATGGTGAGTATTTGTACGATGAACAGTAAATTTCTCATAGATTTTATATGATTATACATATGTTATATTAAAATATCATAGAACAAAATATTGGAAGGAACACATAAATTCAGAGCTGCGAGAAATATGCTAATGTTGAATTGAATATACTCAAAGCATTCTTTTACAACTGAAAGTACCAAGGACCCAATAAAGAAATAATTTAATAACTAAATAAATAAATAAAAGTTGAATTAGTATTAAGGAGGTTATCTTTTTAAATAAAAATTGCAAAATCTACGAACGTTGTATTGTCTTCCGTGGCCAAGAGGTGCTCATTACTTTTCATGTTTTATGGTTAATTTATTAAAATTACGATGCTGGCTTTATTGTTGTCGTTAATGACGGTTGTTGTTATTTCAATGGTTATATGTTTTATTATTCAGATTAGTATTCTGATTCCAGTGAAACTCACACGAAAGCATCGCATCCACTCTCTTATGATTTGCAAATTGATTCGATTCAGTTCTGCATTTATATAATGCGCCCGGAGATCTTGGGTTTTTAACTTTCTAGGACTAATTAGTAGAACAAACAAAAAAACCCTGATGCCTGTGGATCATTTGAAGACAGATCAGATTATATGTTCCTTGCTGTTGTACCAGACCAACAACAGAGTATGTACGTTATGTAACTTCATACTTCATTTTAAGCGTTCATTTGTTCGTGTCTAATGTCGCGTCTTTCATCCAAAATGAAAGACATACATACTGAATGTCGTACAAATCGCACACATTGCTGCGGGTGTTGTGTTAAATAGAATTCCTCTCGACTCTGAATTATCACTGATCACTTTCGTCCAATTTCAGGGTGCTGGGTGGCTAACAGTAGATACATGTAGGTTGTACATCATCCGAATTTAGATCCGCTGTTTTGCTACTTGAGATGAGGAAATCAAGCCTTACACTGACGTAGAAGAATTAGACCAAATACACCGTAAATGATCTTTTTAAGTCGCCTTCTTCTACACTGTGTCGGTAGTGATCGTACGCAGTTTACCTATTTGGACATAAAATATGCATTCAATCAGGTCATCCATCAAGCATCTGCAGTGTACGAATTTACCACTAATTTGGACCATCAAATAAAGTCCAGATTACTGTGTGAAGGTAAATTCTGCAGCAATACGTATTAGTTTGTCTGCGTATATCATGCGAGGAACTCTGATTATTACCTCAAATTAATTAATTAAAATATGTAACAGAATTCGTACCGCAACTTGAAAAATTAACTCTTGAACACAATTTAATTCCTGTGTGTAAGAAGTATCTGATGTAGACGAGGAGGCACTTCTTAATAACACCTTCCTCACATTGTAGTTCCATACATAATATGTACGCGAGCGCCTTATTCCACATTAAAGTACAACGATCTGTTCTGAGTAACAGAATATCTACGGGGAACCATTTATATCTAATTTTATGAAATACAATGCTCTACTTTGAAGAGCAGGCTGTAGTAGGGTTGCATTATATTGTTGAGGTTTCTTAGAGGAATACATTTCTCTACATAAAACAATAAAGCTAATGAATTTTACAAGGGCTTGCAGATTATAGGCCTCTACTATCGGAATATTTTTGTCCATATAAAACATATTTTGTACGTACTCCAACACGCTTTCTGAAAAAGACATAATACATTTATATTAAATTCGTACCAAATTAATGAACTGGAATACTGTTGAAATGATTAAATCCCCCTTTGATCACATAAAGGGGCCTTTCTATTTGTGAAGACATTAAAACGGATCAAACTGTATGTTAAACGTTCGCTCATTTATGTCGTATTTGACTAAATTGTAGAAGGTCAATACAAATCCCTCATTTTAACCAAAAGAAGGATTCGTTTTGAATAACGTGCAGTAGGTTAATGCAATTCCAGCATTTCAAGATAAAAGGATTTATTTTGTATATCTGGACGTGTAAATGACGCGAAGATTATTTGCACTTGTGTAGACAAACACTTAATGCACCACAGATAAGATATCCTGTTTTTATGAACATTTTCATCGGTGTGTGATTTCTTTTGATCGCCATAGTCTTTACGTACAATTCTGTTATAAAAAGTCATACTTTCTTCCACGTCTATTTTGTCCACAAATGAATTCTTTCTCTTGGAATGAAACCGTCACTATTTACCAGGATGGAAGTGTGAGGTGGTTTTCCACATTTATCTGTACGTTTTCGTCCAAATTGATCTCAAACCTGCCTTCAATCGTAAACGCTTTTCCTCAGTTATCATTCGGATCTGAGTTAAATAAAGAATCCCTAGTTTAACTCTTTTAGCTTAGGCATTGAAATTTTCTGATGCTTATGATTGTTTCCTAACTGAATACTAAGGGACGCCCGTGTATTTCAGTGGACGGGTACTTCATAAAGAATTAATATACAGATCTATCATCAGCAAGTTTGAAGTCTCCACTGCGATGAAACCCATCAATATTTACATTTCTTACACCAAATACTCCAGAGGCTACAGTTCCTTCTCCACTTTCTATATACTCATGTGTGCCATCAAGAAATGTTAAAAGTTTTTCTGACATGCAGGTGTTGTTCATGAAAAGCTCTCCACACCCATTTTATTGACTCTCGATTTGTGTCAACGTAGTCTTGACATATATTCACAAAAACATCTTGAAAGCACATGTAAGACATTTTAAGTTTGCTGTTTGATATTGGAACATTAAAAGTTTACCAGAGTCTACACCGTAACAACACGGCTGGTAAGCTCAACCAAATCTGCTTTTGGTATCATTCCTAATCAGATCTACACCGGGGCCTCTTGGGGCTGAGTAACGTTAGTAAATTCTAATAACAATCATTTTATATATCAATTGAACTTTCTAAGTGAAAAGATCAAATCAATAATTATTTGTGGTGTTGGTATATGATCATTTATACATAGCGCTTTAATAACAATATCTTCACAAATTGGTTAGCCCCTCCAAGTTTGTAATTGTACAGTTGAATAAGAAAACGTTGTTACCACCGCGTATGCACCACAACGAGTTTCAGGACTTGTTGACGAATCTATGTTAACAATGCCAGTTTCTAGTGTAGTTGGCACCAACGATGTAATTTCGCAATAAGACACCACATAAATATTTTATTCACTATACCTGGGTGAGTAAATCAAGACTGGTAAATGAAAGAGTGACATTTTTTTAGACCTGTACATGGTAGTCAGAAGCCTTCTACATGACACACGAAAGACTCTTACTTTTTATTTGTTTACAGAATAGTGGTGAATCAATTGTTCCGTCTCATCTAAAAATAGAGTGACAATCTCCGCGTGGAACTTGTTCCGCAACTTGGACGTTATTTGTGTTAACCTGTTCCGACGAATTTTGTTGTTTACAAAATCCTCGTAATTTACATATGAAACTTTCATTTTTGTTTCATTGTAGTACATTTCAAAAAGATCTTGCTGAATTCTGTTATTATTGTCCGCAGTGACTTCTCGCTAATTCCGTTTGTATTATTACTAATTGTGTGTTTGATTAATATGGCAAACAGAATGCTTAATTGCATAAATCATTCTTTTTCGCATTTGGAGAAGTGTTATGTTTATCTATAAGTGTTGTAATTTTTATTCTTTTTTAATGTTAGCGATTATATATAACTAGATTTGACATTCTTGAGTAGGGTTTGTTTTAAGATATTAAGAAAGCAAATTTACATAATATTTACAAATAGATGTTTATATAGATGTTGACTGATACCAATGATAATCTTAGCACTAAGACCTGGCGACAAGCTTTGTTCTTTTTCCTATATAGGGTTTAGTTCAGGTGGACTCCTAGAAGTATTAAGTTGTTTTAGATTGGATGGGCTTGCTCACATGAATAGTTATTTCAAAATTTTAGACTGTGTGGTAAGATCTGTCACACAGGGTGCATTGAAGCATATAGTCGCAATATGTTCTTGAAGGAGTATGTAAGGAAACGAAATGAGCAATCAGACTGATTCCTATTTTGGATTCATTCATATTTCTGACTTTTTTCTTGTGTTCTGCTTGTAATATCAAGTCTGCAAAGGCTTTTGTGCTGTATGTAGATAGTATTTGAAAGAAAAAAAACAAAACAAAACAAAGCAAAAACAAAAACAAAAAAGGAAAACACAACAAAACAAAACGTGTTATGATTATTCAGTGGAAATAGAAAGTGCTCTTTGGACTAAAATATGTTCTGGAATTGTTGTGAATTATTCTGCTGGACAGGGCCAGTTTGACACGTCATCATTGCTGTCGAATCGATACATTCTGAAATCTGACCCTTAAACTGAACATTTTGATCCTTTGGACATTAAACAAACTTTTTCACGATTATTATGGATTCAGTTCATACTACTGTAAGTTCGTCTCATTAAACATTAAACATTTTATTTATAACATTGATCATCAATTTGTTAAATAAGTTTGACGAAAGTTTTTGACTTTGCGTCTTTCTGTTGCTTAGTGTTTGACCATAGTCGTATATATATATATATATATATATATATATATATATATATATATATATATATATATATATATATATAGTTAGTATATATAATTAGTATTGTTTGTTAGGTTGTTTATTATTATGTGTTATCTATCATTGTATTTTGTACTTGACCTTAGTTCAAAATCAAGTTCATGTTGTACCTGATCAGGGTCATTTTATAAACAACATAGCTAAAATTTTCTCTTTGATTATGGAATAAATATTCAGACCATTATTAATGGTAAACATATTAATTGTCTTGATTCTGACTGACAAACTTTTAAAATGGAAAATTCCATTAAGTCGAGAGAGAGTTTCCATGAAATAGTACCATTATTAATGGTAAACATATTAATTGTCTTGATTCTGACTGACAAACTTTTAAAATGGAAAATTCCATTAAGTCGAGAGAGAGTTTCCATGAAATAGTACCATTATTAATGGTAAACATATTAATTGTCTTGATTCTGACTGACAAACTTTTAAAATGGAAAATTCCATTAAGTCGAGAGAGAGTTTCCATGAAATAGTACCATTATTAATGGTAAACATATTAATTGTCTTGATTCTGACTGACAAACTTTTAAAATGGAAAATTCCATTAAGTCGAGAGAGAGTTTCCATGAAATAGTAC
>JAECUM010024530.1:0-34595 GCA_016617855.1 Megalonaias nervosa
TATTGTTTCGTTATCACTCCTTCAATTGAAGTGATAGACCATGACTAGAATAATACGACTTGAAATGATTAGCAACAACTAATCCATTAACCAAACAATAAGATTTCCACAATTTCAAGCAAAATAGGAATAACAGGTTTATAGAAGAAAAGATCTGATCATACCTCACAAGAGTTATACTGTAGCCATTGGCATTTACACTGTAGTCATTAGCATTTACACTGTAGCCGTTGGCATTTACACTGTAGCCATTAGCATTTACACTGTAGCCAATACCATTTACACTGTAGCCATTGGCATTTACGCTGTAGCCATTGGCATTTACACTGTAACCATTAATATTTATACAGTCGCCATAGCATTTACACTATAGCTGTTGGCATTTACACTGTAGCCATTAGCTTTTACACTGTAGCCATTAGCATTTACACTGTAGCGATTGGCATTTACACTGTAGCCATTAGCATTTACACTGTAGCCATTACCATTTACACTGTAGCCGTTGGCATTTACACTGTAGCCATTAGCATTTACACTGTAGCCCTTGGCATTTACACTGTAGCCATTAGCATTTACACTGTAGCCATTGGCATTTACACTGTAGTCGTTGGCATTTACACTGTAGCCACTGGCATTTACACTGTAGCTATTGGCATTTACACTGCAGCCATTAGCATTTACACTGTAGCCATTGGCATTTACACTGTAGCCATTGGCATTTACACTGTAGCCATTGGCATTTACACTGCAGCCATTGGCATTTACACTGTAGCCATTGGCATTTATAATGTAGCTATTGGCATTTATAATGTAGCCGTTTGCATTTACACTGTAGCCATTGGCATTTATAATGTAGCCATTAGCATTTACACTGTAGCCATTGGCATTTATAATGTAGCCATTGGCATTTACACTGTAGCCATTGGCATTTATAATGTAGCCATTAGCATTTACACTGTAGTAATTAGCATTTACACTCTAGCCATTGGCATTTACACTGTAGCCATTAGCATTTACACTGTAGCCATTAGCATTTACACTGTAGCCATTGGCATTTACACAATAACCATTAGTATTTATACAGTCGCCATTAACATTTACACTGAGCCATTAGCATTTACACTGTAGCCATTAGCATTTATAATGTAGCCATTAGCATTTACACTGTGCAATTAGCATTTACACTATAGCAATTAGCATTTATACTACATTAGCATTTATACTGTAGCCATTAGCATTTACACTGTAACCATTAGTATTTATACAGTTGCCATTAGCATTTACACTAAGCTATTAGCATTTACACTGAGTCATTAGAATTTATACTGTAGCCATTAGCACTTACACTGTAACCATTAATATTTATACAGTCGTCATTAGCATTTACACTGAGCTTTTATCATTTACACTGAGTGATTAGCATTTATTCTGTAGCCATTAGCATTTATACTGTGGCCATTAGCATTTACACTGTAACCATTAGTATTTATACAGTCGCCATTAGCATTTACACTGAGCTATTAGCATTTACACTGAGTCAATAGCATTTACACTGTAGCCATTAGTATTTACATTGTAACCATTAGTATTTATACAGTCACCATTAGCATTTACACTGAGCTATTAGCATTTACACTGAGTCATTAGCATTTATACTGTAGCCATTAGCATTTATACTGTAGCCATTAGCATTTACACTGTAACTGTTAGTATTTATAGTCGCCATTAGCATTTACACTGAGGTATTAGCATTTACACTGAGTCAATAACATTTACACTGTAGCCATTAGCATTTACATTGTCACCATTAGCAGTTATACTGTAGCCATTAGCATTTACACTCACACCATTAGTATTTATACTGGAGCCATTAACATTTACACTGAGCCATTAGCATGTGCACTGTAGGCATTAGCATTTATACTGTAGCCATTAGCATTTATACTGTAGCAATTAGCATTTACACTGAGTCATTAGTACTTGCACTGTAGTCATTATCATTTATACTGTAGCCATTAGCACTTACAATGTAGTCGTTAGCATTTAAATATTACTCGTCGTGTACATACTAGTGCCTTTATACAGACAAGAAAACATCATTGCAAGTCGCAAAATAATCATAATTGGGTTTTGAGTAAGCATGTCATTATTCTTAGAATCTGACATTTTCTCTCAATCCAGTTATTATATGTATGTAAAGAATAATTATGTTGTTTAAGTTATTATTGATTATTTTTGAGAAGGCAACAAGGGTGACCTCCATTCCTCCTCCACCATTTGCAACTATGTCCACCCATCATCCCTTCTTGTCCACCATTACCATGCAGAATAAAAAATGATGTATAATATATTTTCCCACTTTGTGATACGGTACATAGATTATGCATAAGCAAACTATTTTTAAACCATTTTCCAACTTCCTTCCTTAAATCAAAGATTGTAACCTCTTGATTTCATCAGCTTTTGAGTCAACTTGACAGCATAGTTACACTAGAAACTTTGATAAGTGAATCTAAATGCAGACTTTTTCATGATTCCCCATGGAAAAGATTTAGTCACTTCAAAGCTGCAAATTCTGTACCAAACAAAGGGGATATATCCCTGAATTCAGCAAGAAGAAAACAAAAACGTGTTCATATGAAGCGCAGCTACATACAAAGCAAAAGCTGAAGCCACAAGTAATGGTCAAGTTCTCTCTCTCTCTCTCTCTCTCTCTCTCTCTCTCTCATGAACATACTTATGATGTTTACCTTCAGCATGTGTAATTTAATATGGGTGTAAATGTGCAAATCTGTGACTCGTAGAATCACCCTTCTTAACATACTCGTATTTTCCCTATTCTTACAATCATTTGCTGACGTAGCACAAGGAATATATAATACTTTACAATTTATGCACATATGATAAGACTTCAAATAAACGCAGATAATTTGTAAAATGACAATTAGGTCATAGGGTGGAAATACGCACTGATGATTTTGTTAGTCAATTTTTCAACTGAGACAGAATTCAAAAAGAAAATGTATTAAAGAAAATAGTTGGCTGTGAATATGCATTCGATGATATTTAAATACAGCAAATTTTAATAGATTTTACAATCTGAAGTTTTTTTCATCTATCTTTACAAGAAATATTATTATCTGTGTGAAACATGTTATACAGTTACAATATGCCATGCACATGCATTATAGCTAAGAACCCAATCCCAAAATTCTGATACTCTCTCTCTCTCTCTCTCTCTCATGCACACACCTATGTTTCCCTTCAGTATAAGTAGTTTGTGATGGTTGTAACCAAAATGTTCATATTACAGTTGAGTCGGAGAATCGCCCTTCTTAATATACTGGTATTGTTCTACTGCTATGTATGTGGGCTCACATAGGCTACGGTACATATAATACTCTATAATAGCAAGACCTCTATAATCGATATGTGCAACTTGTCAAATGAACACAGGTTACAGACTGCAAAGACACATCACTTACAGTTTAAAAACAAATTTCAAATGAGATAGAACCAAAGAAGAAAATGCATTACAAAAAATCATTTACCGTGAAAATGAGCTCATAAATAATCATTAGACAGTTATGTTAATAGATGAAATTTTAATAGTATTTGCAATCTGAATTCTGTTTCAAACTGATGCACGAACACCTGTGGTTAACTCTCTCTCTCTCTCTCTCTCTCTCTCTCTCTCTCTCTCTTTTTTGAATATGTAGCAATTCTGAATCAACAGGTTGACACCACAGACTTGGCAATATATCCTCTTTTCAGTCCGTAGTTACACACAAAAAAAAGAAAGTCAGCATTACATAAAATCAGGAACAGTATATAATACATGTATGTTATTCTCAGATATAATCGATGCAGAATTGGTAGATATAAACAAAAATCAGCGTGCAAGTTTCTCATTTATTAGGGTAATATTGAAAAAAGGGCTTTAAAAACAAATCAAAGGAGAGATACAAACTTATAAATACCAAAGAACTGCAGACAGTCTGGTCTATGGAGAGGGCATAACGCTTGATCTTTCGTCTCAGAAACGCTAATGAGAACTAGAAAACAGTTTTGAGGATAAGGTTTGTGAACTAAGCTTCACCTAAAGGTTCAAGGGGGGGGGGGAGAGTTAACTACTCAAAGACAAGAGATAATATCTTGGCATGAGAGAGTGCAACGACACTGGTCTCTGCAACTCGAAATACAGAACTACCTGATCATATTGGTAATTTAAGATTCCGAACAGAAAGCGGGGCCTTTGAAAATATGAGTGTTTTTGAAAGAGTTGCTCTATAGTCCTTGGCAGTAGAAACCGATTATTTTCTCTCTTCAAAAGGAAGAGAAGAAAATTAGCTACCTGTAATAAATATTCAGTTTATAGTCAATTATTTTCGTTAATATTTTTAAAATTAGTATTTTATATAAATAATTGTCACTGATATTCAATCTATTTTACTTCCCTTAATGTATATTCCACTTTGACTGTGCATCCTCAGTTAATGTATTCATGTGAGATATTCTCTACAATGTTTAACACATCACATCGGCTTTTTAGGGATAACTAAACATCCAAAGTCTTAAATCACATGGAAACAGACAATCACTGTTTTCAGGAGTCAGGACTATAAAAGAGATAAAGAGATACAAACGGGCCAGATGGTACCTATCTATTTGTAAACTGTTCATTTAGTATTTTATATGCTTGCGAATAAAACATCTTCGGTAATGTTATTGATTCCTGGATCAAAATACTTAGAATTCGTTTCTCGATCTTGCTTCCAGAGTAGCAAGACTACTTTCAGACTTCTTCTTGACGAAACAAGTATTACATTTGCTATGGTCGTTTTAGCAGCCATAACAATGATTCTTTCTCTTGCTATATAACCATAAAAGAAACAAAGAAATATCGGCAGATGTAAATGCATCGTTCTGCAGACAAATATTATCCAGGCATAATCTGATTTAAGCTCTGTATTACTTCGGATTGTGTGTGTGTGTCTGTGTATCTGTGTGTGTGTGTGTGTGTGTGTGTGTGTGTGTGTGAGAGAGAGAGAGAGAGAGAGAGAGAGAGAGAGATTATAAGCATTATTTCCTGGGGCAGGGCACAATAATACACTGGGCAATGATCTATGGCTGCATACAATAAACTGAATATCTTCTCTACCTGTGTTGTTGCATAAGCAGCTCTTATGTCATCTTTCTCAGTTTTTTTAATTTTTTTACATTTCTATATTCTGTTTGTTCCCACGTATGATAGAAACATTAGGTCTATAAATGCCATGAATGTGTCGTGCTCATTTAGCTTGCAAATATCATTACTACCATAAGAAATGCTTATGTTGCTAATCAGCGGTCTTCCAGTATTCTTTATAGCTAACTATTTGCCTCTTCTTTAAATTTAGATGAAAAGATAAGAAAAAGGCTCTAAGGTACAATCAATACATCATGTCTTAGCAATGGTATCACACGTGCAATCAATACATCATGTCTTAGCAATGGTATCACATGTGCAATCAATACATCAAGTCTCAGCAATGGTATCACATGTGCAATCAATGCATCAAGTCCGAGCAATGGTATCACACGTGCAATCAATGCATCATGTCCTAGCTAGGTATTACAAGTACAATCAATCCGTCAGGTCCTGGCCTAGCTATTACAGGTTGTGATGGTGCAAAAGTTTGCATTCTGTCATGGTCAGCGTCACACGTAACCATTAAGAATCATGTATTGGCAAGGCTCGCTATAGCTTGGCAACTTGTAATAATTAACCTCCCTCGTTTGGAAGCATGAGTTGGTTTTAATTAGGACTCGCTCGATTAACGGTTAGAGCCAGATAAAAGTGCAATATTAACATAAGGTTAATAACCGTAAATGTTATGAGTTGATACGAACAAGGGAAACATTTAGGAAGTCATGGGACATTTGAAACAGGTATCATAAAATGATATTTTCCAAAAGAGTTCTGAAGAAAGGCGATCCAAAGATGATTACTCTGATTTCAATGGGAGTGATACAATATTTGCCTGTTAAAGAAGTAATCCTGATAGGCTAAGCTAAATTACGGGGGGGGGGAGATGTTTGCAGACGGAATTCAGGCTTTAAAGTAATCTCCCTCACGATATTAGTCAGCCAGAGTTTTTCTGCAGGATAGAGAAGCTTGGCTACGAGATCAGTAGAAAGTTCTCATTTCGTTAAATAAATCGTTCAAGAGAAAAGGGTTCTGGAAATTAGGAAGACTCGGAGCCAGACGAGAGACAGAGGGAATCCTCTGATAATAAGCGAGCCAGAGCTCGGAAGAACACAATGGTAATTTTACTATTGAATACAGTGTATGTTCATTGATGTACGTTTGTAATTAATCATTGAATTTATTTATTTAAAATGCACTGCAATTTCTCCCTGAATACAGATTTCAATTACTTGCATGCATTTTATCTCAAATATTATATGGTTTATGTATTTCATGAATGAGTTCGGATTCAGCTGTCTTGTACGTAATAAGGATCTTGTAGTGTAAGATTTCATGAATGAGTTCGGATTCAGCTGTCTTGTACGTAATAAGGATCTTGTAGTGTAAGATTTCATGAATGAGTTCGGATTCAGCTGTCTTGTACGTAATAAGAATCTTGCAGTGTAAGATTTCATGAATGAGTTCGGATTCAGCTGTCTTGTACGTAATAAGAATCTTGTAGTGTAAGATTTCATGAATGAGTTCGGATTCAGCTGTCTTGTACGTAATAAGAATCTTGTAGTGTAAGATTTCAAGCATTCTTTTGACAAATTGTGAGGAGTAAATTACCCTTCTTAAATAATTTGTATCATAAATATTTCATGCTTTTCATAAGGCAAGCTGAGAATTGATCTTTCTATGTCCGGAAATTTATGTCAATGAATTACTAATTAGCAAACTAAGGTAGTTAAGACAAAGAATTAAGTCCGTTAATTCGTTTGTAACTAAGTTGTGAATTCTCTTTAACCAAGAATTGAGGAACGTGTACCGACTGAAGTAACTCAACTGGTAATTTATGGCCACAGCGGGGCAGTAATAGTATCTGAGAAGGTTAATTATGTCATGGTCTTAACTGGAATGCGATAGGACATAAAGTCACGTTAGTATGGTTGGGAGTGTGTATTAGGCTGCGAAATGATCATGGCTAGTTCTATTGAATTTCGAAGGAAGATATCCGACGCAAAACAAAGTGGGAATATTGTTTGACCCCAGGAGAAGAAAACCTAACATGTATTTAGGCTGGGTCCTCTATTTTTATTTTTGAATGGAAAATAGCTTCGTACTGTACCGCTCAGTGGGAAAAGACCACAGTCTGCAACCAAGAGGCTGATGACCCAAAGAAGCTCGGAAGAGATAGAGAAGGAAGAAACTACTGAAACGCCGACCTATCGCCAAAAGCGATTTCAAAAGCACCAGGTGATGCGGAATTGCCGGCAATTCGAGCTTGATCAGCCACTCGATCATATGATGAAAATTGTGCTATCAGTATAACAGAACGGCTAAATGAATTTCGCAGAAATTTGGTACCTCTGGTTCTAAGAGAACACGAATCATTCAAATGAAATGCTCGATTTCATTTTGTTTATGAAATTGATTAAATGGTTATACTTTTGCATAATGGGGCTGATGTTGTTCAAATCAATATCTCTGCTCAAGTCTCTGTTATTCCATCCTTTAGTTTCACATTGTATCGTTTACTCAGTCCTAGCAATAACACCGTGGTCGATCATAACCAAAACAAAAACATAAGTGGTGGGGGCAATCACAATCAACACCACTTCCTGACACAGGTGCAATCAATACAGTGGGTTCTACTGCATACTGCAACGTGTAAATGTCGTTCCGGTTAGGTATCACTTCGAGTGTGTTAAACTGAATGATGTCTTATTCACTTTTTGAAGATTTGATTTGTTTACAATTATCTGACAATTTACGTCAGGCATCAGTAGGATAGTCACTGATTTGTTTGGAACTGACAGACAGTCGAACTGATGTATGATCATTTGTAATGTGAGATATAACAACCTGCATCAACGTCTAAGTAATACCACACTCGATATGAGAATCATCCATACCTTAAGAAGCTAATTAACAGAAATGTCTTTAATCAATCAGCGTTGTTAGAATGATCTATGGAAATACGTCTTTTAATTCGAACGGTGGATAGTTTTTGCACCAATGACAGACACTTGCATTATCGTTTCCATAGTTACTGTTTTTGTCATTGTTTAGAAGCAATTAACTAAGCCATTTTCACGGATAAACCCTGCAGTCCTACATTTTAAAAAATATGATTTTAATTATTTATTATAAATGTTAACATTTTGATTTCCATCTAACTTTCTTGCAGCTTCTTTACTTATATTTACACTATAAGAAGACTTTTTTCTATTTTCAAATAATACAATAAAAAATTCAAATTTATATTATCTTACCTTAGCGTTAATATATAAGTATGTAAGTTACTTTCTGTAAACGTTAGAACATTTCAATATTGAAAAATGTGGAGAAGTCTATGATATTTTTCCATGTCTGGCTTGGCATATTCACCTGACCTAGCGCAATGAATAGAAACCACAGATTTACTCTCGAAACTTGCTTATCCCATGAGTCACTGAAAAACTACGCCATCGGCGCCATGCTAAGTCTTATTATTACGATTATTATTACTAATTGTCAACACGTTCGTAAACATCTATTTATAAATCCAACGAAATTTGTGTTCTTAGCAGAGCCAGGTCACGTACAATTTATAACAAAAGATATTCTATACAGTTTGCAACTGTGAATAAAAATTACGAAAATGAAATAAAAATCATGTACAAGGAGTTACAAAAAATATAAATATACATAACATATGTGTTCAATCGGGGCATTGAAAACATGATAAAAACCTAATGGAACATGTCACAGTATGATTTCTCATACTTTTATAACGTTTTATCCAAAATATAAACAAAATCCAACATCGGTGTGTGACATACAAGCACATAAAAAATGAATAAAACAAAACTTCGCAAAATCCGAAACTTACGAATACACTGTCTGCCTCGTCGCTGCTGCTGAAGGCTGAGAAGTGATTGCAAATTCTCACTTCCAGCTAACGTGGACTCAGTAAAGTTAGATATGCAGGGCAGACAAGAAGGGCGGGGGGGGGGGGGACCGGGGATATATTCCAAGGTCCCTGGCCCGTAAGGGGACCCGGGCCTAACAGCACTTTTTAATTTTGTAAAAGAAATATTTTCTTTGAACAAGAACTAGTACAGGCCAGGGCTTTTTTTTACCCTAGGGTCCGTGATCGCTCTCTTCGTCTCTGTAGATTTGTATTCATGGAACATTAACACCATGCAATTTAGTTTGACTAACAACAGTGACATTATATGCCACTTCTACATTCGTGGAAAGAAAGAGAAAGATCCCGGTTTGATATCAGAGTAATAGTGTCAGCGCATGCGTATATTCCAATACACAGCAACTCGTAATTAATGTGTAATGCAATTTATATTCCCTTACCTTAATATCTTGTACGATATTCAACTTAATGTTGTGTTAACCACATAAATATGTATGAAGGAAAATATGAATTCCATTAAAAGTATCCTAGGGCGTCTGTTAAAGTCCTGTCTTTTCTCTAGAGTTTCGCCTCACTTTGAGTTAATAATACATGTGACAAGATGACGGCTATTATAAACTCTTTTTAAGGTATTTATAAAAATAATGAACATTGTAAGCAACATCTAAACTTTCCAGAATTCAAAACAATTACCTAATTTATTCTTTGTCTCTTTCAAGATTTGATCTTTCCTTCTGATCTCTGCTTGTGCACTTGAAAGTTTCTGACTCAAATCGCTATTTTCTTTCTTGAAACACCGTTCTTTCGAGAACATCTCATCTGAGTGGAAAGTAAGAAGAAATTATTACAATATTCTTTAATATATGTTGGTTTGAAACAGGTCCTACATATTGTAAAAAAAAAAAAAAAAACATTGCAAAATTATTATCTTTTACGTGATGAATTCCAGATAGGATAAAATTTAAATTCTCTCCTTACAAACGGAAATTATACAGTTAAGAATTACCGTATATGAAACATGTATCAGTGTAAGTGTAGTATGTTTTGAACATATAAAGATGATATGCATTTTAAAATTTAACAAAAATAATTTATTTTACACACACACACACAACCCCCTCTATATATATATATATATATATATATATATATATATATATATATATATATATAGTGGCAGGATGGCAAGGTATACAACTTGCAGAACTTAAAGCTTAATGTAAATTAGCTCACACAGACTTATTGCATTTTACCAAGATATCAACGTCCCATACAATTTCTTGTATCTGTATCTTATATCACCGTATGTGTATCAGTATCAGTGTAATATATATCTCAACATAACTTGATGAGGTGCATTATAAAGTAAACATTGATTTCCACAAACATGCATGGGCACGCCCGCACACACACACACACACACACACACACACACACACACACAAGAAATACAACTTACAGAACAGAAAGCATTATGTAAATTAGCTTGCACTGAGTTATTGTATTTTACCCAGACACCGATGTCCAATAAAATATCTTGCATTCTGCATCCCTCTCAATTTTTGCGGTTTGCTCTTGGGCAAATGCCTTGCAATTTTGAGCTCGCACGAACCGAATTTGAGCTTCTCCTTGGAGTCGGGCAAGTGGATTTTTTAACTTCCTAATTATATTGTTACAAGCCAGGGGTCTTTGCTTGACCGAGAGGTGTCAAACCCTGGCGCGATTCCCGCTAGAAGTCATAAGTTTACCCCAAATTTCCAAAGACTTCTATACAACTTCAGTTGTAAGTTAGAAAGTCCGACGTGTCCATTCTATACATAAATTTTACTCTAATCAATGTAAAACCACAGATTTCCCAACTTGCCAAATATCTATCAACCGCACCTTTGCATAGTTTCCCTTCATCAACTTTCCGTACCGTCAGCAGTTCACGCCGTAGAAACTCTACAAATATCCCCTACCATAGGGAACTGTTTTAACTACGCCACCTTAGGCCAGTCAATCCATGGTTCCAAGGCACATTACGCCAATACAACTACATCACATTTGCCACCATGGCCACATAAACGGTATCTGCAGAGTCCCTTCTCATTTTATTCCATTGTGTAATTTACCGGTTTCCTACCGTAAATACTGCCACTGCAGTCACAACACCAAGGTACACTACTAGATTTTATTAAGGACTACATTATGACAGGAACAGTCATGCGGTTTGGGTCTAATTCGCTACTCACTGACCATGGCATCATGGAAACTCACTAACACTTTCTCTCCGTGACGTTTGCTCCTAATAATTGGCAAATTATTTCGGGCTACGGAATATTTCCATTGCACCGAATTCCAATAATCAAACAAGTAAAATCACACAAATCTAAGAATTTCTTAAACGTGGCGCTATAACCAAATGCGCATCTCCAAAATTTATTACATTAACCCCGTCTTCAAAAAGATCACTCGTCCCCGAGTGACAAAAACATCACACTTCTGTGGTCCAATCAAAATTGATTACTTTTTCCCCAAAATCAACCACCAACCCGATTAATGATTCCCAAACATGATTAGGACAAAACTCTGAATCAATGGGCTTGTTCCTAATAGCCCGTCACTCAACATCCGAAACCAAACTTTATTTTTGAATCACTAATTGTTTACAAGTAACCTAAATGTCAACAATGAACACAAATTAAGCAAGCTGAATCCAACATGAAAATGTTCTGACAAGTTATTCGGGTTCAAACTCTCTTATAACAATCTTCGGAAATCGCTGCAGGAAAGACTTCTCTACACATAGGTCTCTAACATCAAGACAACACATGTAACACAGGACCATTCCTGTTTACCCGAAAAACTCAGGTCTGGAGTTTGCGTTTCCATCTGGAATAACACGTCTCCAAATCAACCTCAGTGCACCACGTGCAATATATTTTTCGACTCAGTCTCGGTTAGCCGATCCTATCTTCTTACAACTAACTCACTACTAATGGACCAATACTACAGCCACCGAACACAGACATAAGAGAATCTACTCCCAAAGCAAAAGTATGGAACATCATCACATAATGATTCAACTATACTGTGGTGTGCAATAATCATTACTTCATGATGCTAATTAACTGACATGTGCCATGAATTGTCCTTCAGAACTTCACAAATGGACACGATTCCATCTAAGCAGACAATTCAAACTATGCATGATGGAAACCACACTGGACCATTATGATTGTCAAGATCGTAGCAAACAATCTTTAAAATACACTGTACGAAGCAATTTCCAACTGGCAAGTCGCTAGCAGGTCAAAGACAATACAACACAGGAACCTTCCTGTTTAACACCGAGGTTAGAGAATGCGTTCTTCAGAGAATAACACGTCTCTTACCAACCTCAAAAACAAGTCAACCATGACTTCAACGCCCAACTGGCGCGACAATACATTGCCGTCCACAGACCAATGCTAGACTTGACACTGCCTCTCTCAACTTTTCACAACAAGTACTAAATCTACAGGGACAGAAAAAAGAAGTCCACTAATATCCAAACAATCATACATAACACCACCACCTTCCCTTCTCAATTTTGGTCTGCTTCACTCACAGCACAAACCAAACAAATAAATCTAATTTACCAAACTCTGGATTCAAGCAGCAAACAACTTCTAAAACAACTGTTCTTGTCTAACATTGCACACGATCAAACCATACAATTTATCCATAAGAACATAAAAAAATAGACTCTGTCTTGACATAATTAATTTACTAGAATCAACTATATTTACACAGCCTTTGGGCACAGATTAATTGGATGTTAACTGTGCGGCTTTTGTAATTCAACCCGTTTGACGATTTGTCCTATGCCCAACCAAAATTAATAATCATGGGGACACAATTATTACCCACCCATTAATTTGCTTTTTATCATCGGTCAGTGTTATAAGCACAAGAAATAACTGAACTCAGTTTAAAATAATGTCTGTAATTTAATACATCACAGTGGCGTCTCTTCGCTGCGCCCTTCTTCGTTCCATTAAATTGGTTCTTTGAGCCGTAATTGGATATGGCGATACTTCTTCCTTCTCGGTGTCATCACCGCTATCGTGTATTTCTTCCTGGCTATCAATGTGTTGATGTTCACTCTCAGCTCGCACCAAGCATGGTTTTAGTCGGTTGAAGTGAACAATCTGAGTCGTTTTATGATTGCTCCTGGCGATCAGGTATGTAACATCCGTTACTCTCTTAACAATCCGCCATGGTCCAGTCCATTTGATCTGTAGTTTAGGTGATTTCCCTTTCTTTCTTAGAGTATGGTGCAACCATACCAGGTCACCATCACTGAAAGACTGACCATGAACTTTGAGATCATAGGCGACTTTCTGATGCCGAATAGCTGTGCCTATTTTTGTTCGTGCTTCCTCGTTGGCCTCCCACACTGCCTTTCTATATTCCGCCACAAACCGAGGCAGACTCTTTGGGGCCTCGTCTGGGGTTTTGCCAACTAAAAGATCCGTAGGGAGAATCACTTCTCGACCTAGCATCAGCTTGTTCGGGGTGAATCCGGAGGAAGTGTGCTCAGATGCACGATAGGCCATGGTCGTAAGAGAAAGGTATTGGTCCCAGTTTTCTGGTTTATCATCCACGTATGCTGCTAACATCTGGCATAAAGTTCTGTTATACCGTTCCACCATCCCATTACACTGTGGATGATAGGGAGACGTTTGCGTCTTCTTAATCCCTAATATGACATAAAGTTCTTTGAAAACGGCACTTTCAAACTGTCGGCCTTGGTCAGATAACAGTACACGAGGTACGCCAAATCTACAAAGGAAATTATCCAGCAACGCTCTTGCAACCGTGGTGGCTTCAATATTAGGCAGAGGCACCGCCTCAATCCACTTAGTGAAATGATCTCCGATTACAAGGATGTATGCATTTCCTTCCTCCGTCTTTGTAAGAGGTCCCAAAATATCCAGGGCTACCAGCTCTCCGGCTTCCCCAGCCGTTATGCCCTGAAGTTTCGCTCGGCGCTTCTGGTTGGGACTTTTGTGCTGAGCGCAAACGGAGCACGTCGCACAGTAGTCACGAACATCGTCCCTCATACCGGGTCAATAGTAACGTTGGCGTACTTTACTGAGGGTTTTGTCGACACCTAGATGTCACCCGGCGGCTCCATCGTGACATTGCTTTAGGACTGCTCGCCGCCAGTTGCATGGTACGATGATGAAATTTTTAACTGGCTTGCCGAAGCGATCTAGCCAAACTCGCACAAGCATCTCGTCTGACAACTCTAACAATCTGAATGCCCCCCATAAGGCCTTAACCTCTGTATTAATCCCCGATACTTCTTCCCAAGCAGGGCGTTGCTTTGCCTCAACCCACCTAATGACTTGTGATAAAGAGGCATCTTGTCTCTGTATCTCTCCAAAATGTATCCCACTGTCCAGCCGTATAGCAGAGAACCCCACTGTACATTTGCTACAGTATTTGCACCCGTTGCAAGGTAAGCGACTCAAACCATCAGCATTCGCATGTCGAGTTCCTGGGCGATGGTCTATCACAAAATCGTATTCTGACAACTGCTCTAACCAACGGGCCAACTGTCCCTCAGGCTCTTTGAAGCTCATGAGCCACCGCAGGCTACTGTGATCAGTGCGAACTTTGAAATTTCTGCCGTAGAGGTAGGTCTTAAAGTGTTGAACAAAATGTACGACTGCCAACAACTCACGACGAGTGACACAATACTGGCCTTCTGTCCTGTCTAGGCAACGACTAGCGTAAGCTACTACTCTTTCTTTCCCATCTATGTTTTGGGATAGGACTGCTCCTATGGCTTCGCCACTCGCATCTGTGTCCAGTATAAAGGGGCGATTGAAGTCCGGTACAGCCAACACTGGTGCTGAGGCAAGCGCATTGCATAGTTTTTCGAATGCCACCTGATGTTCTTCTGTCCAGCGGAAAATAGAGTTCTTTGTCGTTAGTTGGTGTAAAGGAGCTGCAATTTCAGCAAAGTGTCCTACGTACCGCCGGTAATAACAACAAAACCCAAGGAACCTCCGCACCGCGGTAATTGATTTTGGAGTGGGCCATTTCATAACGACAGCTACTTTCTCAGGATCAGTGACAACTCCTGCCGCTAAAATAGTATGACCAAGATACCGAACCTCTCGCGCACAGAGTGTGCATTTGCTGGGTTTCAACTTTAAAACGGCCCTTAGAAGACAGGTAAAGACCCGTGCTTGTCTTTCAAGCAACTGCTCGAACGTGCTTCCGAACACTATCACGTCGTCGAGATAAATCAAGCAAACTTCATACTGCAACCAAGCTAGGACGGCTTCCATTAGTCGCTCAAAGGTCCCAGGTGCGTTGCATAAACCCAACGAAATGACTTTAAATTGATAGAGACCCCTTCTCGTTGCAAACGCTGTCTTAGGCCGATCAGCCTGCTCAATTTCTAATTGCCAGTACCCCGACATCAAATCTAATTGCTTGACCGAGCGGTGTCAAACCCTGGCGCGATTCCCGCTAGAAGTCATAAGTTTACCCCAAATTTCCAAAGACTTCTCTACAACTTCAGTTGTAAGTTAGAAAGTCCGACGTGTCCATTCTATACATAAATTTTACTCTAATCAATGTAAAACCACAGATTTCCCAACTTGCCAAATATCTATCAACCGCACCTTTGCATAGTTTCCCTTCATCAACCATCCGTACCGTCAGCAGTTCACGCCGTAGAAACTCTACAAATATCCCCTACCACAGGGAACTGTTTTAACTACGCCACCTTAGGCCAGTCAATCCATGGTTCCAAGGCACATTACGCCAATACAACTACATCACATTTGCCACCATGGCGACATAAAACGGTATCTGCAGAGTCCCTTCTCATTTTATTCCATTGTGTAATTTACCGGTTTCCTACCGTAAATACTGCCACTGCAGTCACAACACCAAGGTACACTACTAGATTTTATTAAGGACTACATTATGACAGGGACAGTCATGCGGTTTGGGTCTAATTCGCTACTCACTGACCATGGCATCATGGAAACTCACTAACACTTTCTCTCCGTGACGTTTGCTCCTAATAATTGGCAAATTATTTCGGGCTACGGAATATTTCCATTGCACCGAATTCCAATAATCAAACAAGTAAAATCACACAAATCTAAGAATTCCTTAAACGGGGCGCTATAACCAAATGCGCATCTCCAAAATTTATTACAACACACACACACACACACACACACACACACACACACACACACACACAACTGACAACAATCCAGTTTTATCTTACTGGGGTCTCTGAGCTAGAACCCTGGTTTTCTTTTACTACTACATGCCTAAAATCCATATGCAGGAGCAGTTCGTGATCAGTATGAGGCTTTTGTATAAATTTTTTCCATGCTATTGTTGGCATATGCTATTAAAATATTGTTTTAAGATTTATGAATCTTTTGCATCCTCGTTCAAAATTTGATGTCACCCAAAGATCTTTTATTTTTCTAAGATTTAAAAACATTTATATCAGGATACTTTTTTGTCAAAATTGTTTAAATATGTTATATTGAGTTTGGAAATAAGTTTGCTTGAATCAGTGTTGGAGCTTTTACTTCTTTCTTTTAATAATAATACATATTTGATAGCGTATCATGAAAAATTTACAAACAACTGAAATTTCTTCACCACATAATGCTTTTCATCATAACTGGTTAAATTATCTTGATTGGTTTACCGGAATCGTTACAAAGTTTTAATCTTTCTTATTTCATGGATAGTTTGTATAATTTTGCGCAATCTTGAATGCCTTTCGTGTGTGAATGATTTCTGTCAAATTTGGTACAGCTGTCTTGTGCAGTTTTGAAGCAGTATAAATTGTATTGTCAGTCTCTTTGTTGTAATTACATGAAAAATTCGACAGCATATTTTTTGCACTATGTAAAATTTACTGGCAGCCCTTTAGGTCAGTGTGCTCTCTTCCATTTAGTTGCGTCCAGCAGTTTGTGAGACGAATTCGTTTACAAGTGTTTAATGTTTGCTAATGGTGGCCATATTTGAGGGCAGCTTGGCATAATTTCTAAAAAATTACGAACCCTTTGTACTCAAATGCCTTCTGTCAAATTTAGTCGATTTGTTCTGCAGTTAATGAGTGGCCATTTAAGTGGGTTATTTTCTAATTTCAGTAGTGATGGCTATAATCTGCAGTGGAACGGTATACTTTGTACCAAATTGAAATTCTTTAATGCCAGGATGCTCTCTGCTGATTTCGGATTAATCTCGTGTAGTGGTTTTTTAGAAGTTTAAAATATCTAATGTTGACAGGTGCCAGACGACATATGTTGAACAACACACGCCCGGTGCAGGGTCATACAATAAGCTCATTTTGCCTTATGGTAAAAAAATCTACTTCTAAAATGGTATCCAAAATATGTATAAATACCACTAATTCGTTTAATTTCGTCCTGCAAAATGTTAACTTTGTTCTCCAAGTCTTTCTGTCTATCATCGGCTCCTCTAGCATGCTGTTCTGTAAGTAAGAATAAATATCTGCCATTTACTATTGTCGATTTGAACATATTCAAATAGGCATGCCGCTCCAGTTTTCTGACTATGAAACAAAAGAGACAAACGCGTTAACAAATAAAAATGGGAACTGCAAACGTTTATAACACACAAGTCAACTTATTTTTGATACGGAATATGATTTCAGCAAAACATCTAATTCATAGTAGACAAGGGTAAAAATGGAAATTCCTGTAGAAATCGGACATTTTTGGAGTCATTCTTGCATATTCTATAAAGAATACTTATGGTAAATCTGGTACAACGCTAAAGACTCATAATTCACCTGGCATAGCAATAAACGCCATTATATATATATATATATATATATATATATATATATATATATATATATATATATATATATATAATACGTTGGAGAAATATTACCCACAATAACGTGTAAAAATGGAACCTATTGGTCGTCACGGATTGCATAATTCGATCGTACAACCTCTATGGACCATCTCAAACAAACTCAGGCAACTCTCGTATTATAAGTGAGTTGCCGATCTGGCCTGTTAAAAGGTGTAATCTTATTTGCCACAAAGAAACCTTGAACTTTTCCGATATGATAAGTTAATGTTGACGTTCTCGAAAGATACTGACAACTTGTTCAGACTAATCCCTCAGCTGGACCCCGCTCTGTAAATCACTTCATATTATAAAGATCGTCTGCTTAATTATATCAATAGGTGCAAAGCGAAGCACGTGACATACGAATGGGGAACAGTACTATTTCTGTTCCCCGTAGTTCGTTGATTACGTAGAGCTGGCACTTATTTGTGCAGCCCGAGTCATAATAAGTACTTGTTCACTCTGGCATAGTAATGCAATGCTGGTTAAATCTATCGTGCGGTACCTATGACGTTTTTTGACAATCAAACTAAGCTGGCGACTTGTAAAATGCCACAATTATTCAAAATCCGCCACCTGTGCACGCAGAAATTGTGAATGTTATGTTTTGCTGAATAAGACAAAACACAGGTGTGGTCTAAGTACTTTAATGGCTAGATTACAACTGCCTAATACTGAGAAAACACATGCACACTGGTTTCTCACGCTAATGTTATCATAAGGCATATACTGTTCCAACACCCTCTCTCTCTCTCTCTCTCTCTCTGATTTGACTTGTTAACGTAGCTTTCGCTACGATGTTTGCAGTGTGACAGTTGATAGTGATGTCTAGTACTGGGGCATGATGCCGCAGACATGTAGCACCATGTCCAACCAGTCACATTATCCTGACACCAGGCCGATCATTCATAGCACTAATCAGGTCACAACTGAGTGTGGAGTCTGAAGCTTTCCTTATGTGAGACGTAACTGTCAGATCATTTGTAACAACAGAATGTAACAACCAGATATTACCACAACTCACCCCCCCAAAAATGAGCTTCGTGGGTTTTTAAATAAGTAATCACATAGACATTTCTCTGTCTTGTTTCTCTTATGAATTTTGTAAACATATTCAAACTTGAAAAATGTCTGTTTCACATATGAATATGTATTTCAAGTAGTTTCTTGTTGAGTTGAAAAAGTTCTACTAAATGTAGGTAATACGTAAGGTCTAGACCTATAACATTCACAATCATCCTTACACTCGTGAAAAGAAACACATGGTGACAGAGTGGCATTGTCACTAAAATCTGTAGTACTATATTATTTTTTTTTTAAATTCAGATGTTATCACTGCATATAAGCTAATAGAATATAACAGAGGTGGTATTATGCTATTTATCACTTCCAGCTTCTAATATTCACAAGAGACAATGTAATTCAGGAATATTATCAAGCTCACATACCAAAATCTCGGTATCTTCCAGGGTTTTTCTTTATAATTAAAGGCCCTCTTCTTATTCAAATCACCCGTCTGGTTTGGCTTATTCACAACTAATGGTGTCCTGACATTCAGATATATGACCTCCTTGTTAGTATCTTCGTATGTATCATATATATCTGGTAACGTCTCTTTTGTTTTAACAAATGTCTTCGATTTCTCCTGTATGTAGCACCGTCCTGAGTTTGCACATCATACGATCTGGAGTGCTACTTTATCTAACAATTACAGACCTTCTTTCTGGTTCCTACTTTGTCTCCAGAAGTTAGGTTTGGAAGCCCTTTAGCTGCTCTATCATATTGTTTATGTTGCTTATATTTCTTTTCATCCAGTTTCCATTTTAGGTTTCTTTGTTTCATAACTTGAGGACGTAGCTGTAAGTTGGTAGAAGGCAAAGTCGATGGAAATCATCGACTCATCAGTATATGTGCCGGAGATCCTATATCATCAATTTTTGTATTTCGGTATTCCAATATCTCAATAAATATGGGTCTTTTCCATCTCTATTTGTCTTAATGAGAATTCCTTTGATAGTTTGAATGGTTCTTCATTAGAATGTGGATACTTGAGGCTTGTCGTAGTGTGTTTGAATTCCCAGGTTTTGTACACTGGCCATATTCATTTGGGGAGAACTGTGGGCCATTATCGCTGCTTACTTCTTGTGGTATTTCATATCTTGTGAAAACCCACTTGGAGTGTGTGATTACAGTGCTTGTTCGTTTATTTTATAACTAGGAATCTTGTAAATATCTGGAGTAATTATCTCCCATCAAAGACATAGCTGTAATTATTCCACATACATAAACCTGTTCCAACCATTTCCCACGGTGCAGTAGTTGTGTGGACAAAGATGGCTCTTTTTTATTTGACTTTCTGTATACTGGTAAGTATGATAATTCGATACTGTGTCTGCAATTTGTGCTGTCATGCCGTGACAATACATAAAAATATCTTGCTCTTTGCGGTGCATTCTCAATGCCCATGTGACTTCTGTGCAACTCCTTCAGCATTTCTTTTTGCAGAGCATCTGGTATTATAATCTTCTCTCCTTTTAGAACTGGTCCGTCCATTTCTGAAAGTTCATCTTTGCAGTTCCAGAAATTTCTGAAGGGTACGAGATTGTAAGCACTTTGCCATCAGTTTTAAATCATTTTTCGCAATTTGGCCATTTTGTTATTACATTTAGTTCCATTCGTTTTTGTTTCTAACAGTGCATCTGCAATCTGTATATTTGACATCACCATGTACACATAGCACTCAACGTTACTATCCATGTTTATATCAGACGAGTCTGTTTGTCTGTACGCTCCGGACAATGTATCTGCTACAATTAACTCTTCTTCCGGAAAATATTTTAAGTCAGAACTGTACTTCTGCAGTCTTACAAACATTGTCTGAAGTCTAGGCGGTACAACAGATAGGGTCTCTTGAGGATTGCTTCTAGAAATTTATCATCCGATTCAGCTTGCTTTTGACGACTATAAGTCTACTGAATAAATCTTTCAAGACTAAATAACACAGCTAGCAGTTATTTTTCGATCTGTGAATACCTTATTTCTGCACCTGTCAATGACCTTGATGCAACTGATACGGGTTAGCCTGAGTGCATTAACACCGCTAAAAGTCCTGATTTTAATGCATCACAACTAACAACGACAGGCTTCTTGACACAGAAATATTTCAACACAGGTTATTTGCTTAGAATCTGTTTGATATCTTCAAATGCATCTTTCTGTGCAGTCTCCCCAAACAAATTCATTGTCAGCGTTATATTCGTATAAATTTCGCAAGGTAGTTGACTGTAGCCAGTAATCGCTCAATTCCTTTCCTGTTTTTCGGAGAGGTCATTTCTGTGATTGCTTTCACCTTTTCTGGGTCAGGTTTATTTAATACCCAATGATGTCAGTATGTGTCCCATGTAGCATACTTCTGTAAAGCCAAATTGGCATTTTTCCAAATTCAGTATCAGGTTTATTTCCAGGCATCTCTTTAAAACTTTATTTCTTCAGTTTTCTATCATAATCTTCCTGTGATGTTCCCCAAACTGTAATGTCATCTATATCATTCTCCACCCCAGGCAGATCCTCAACACACTATGCTATGCCTTTTTGGATCACTTCTTGAGCGAATTTGGTACCAAAAGGCATTACGAGATAGCATTATCTACCAAACGGGATGTTAAGTGTTGTCAATAACTGGCGGACAGCAAATACCTCTGGATATGGATAATATCCAGGGTATTTTCCAGTAACCGAGATTGGCATCTAATTCGGAGAAAACTTTAGCTCCAGTCACCCTTGTGGCTATATCTTCAATTGTAGGAATTGGATAATGCTCCTGTTTGATAGCTTGATTCAAATTTATTGGATCTAGACAAATTCGTAGTTTTCACGATTTGAGTTTTCTAACAATTACTAACGAAACGACCCATTCTGCTGGTTCATCTAATTTCTGTATTACATTTTTCAGTTCCATCTCTTGGTTAATTAATAACAGATTTCACACTTTTGTCAATTGCTATTTGATATTTTTGTTGCAGACATCCTAGACCTTTGAATACACTGGGAAATTCTTTCACAATATGATTGTCCTTATTCCTGTGGACATTGCAAACTACTTGTATTAAGTGCAAATCTTGAGACGTTTGGATCCCAAGAATAGGCGGTTCGTTTGTCTGTTTGTTTTAAAATTCAAGTTCTTGATTAATGCAAATTAATTTTGTAATGGAGCAAATTTTTCTGTCGATCTCTGTAGAACACATTTAGTTGGACACGCGTACGATTAATTAGATTTATGGAGTTCTGCGCACGTTTAAATTGCCATAATGCAAGGATTGGTACAGTCTCTGTCACGAGTTTAGCGATTTTTGATTAAGGCTACGTTTGTTTAAACTGACCAGGAAAGGGGTCAATTTCTGATCGGTATGGAAAACTGTCATTTCTGAAAGTTACCAGGAATCAGTTATGTAATCAAGGTTTGTCAGACGAACTGCATTGTTTCAGCAAGTTCGGGCGGGAAATGTATTTCATCCAGATTGGTCACGCTGTGAAGGGGGCGTGGTTTCACATGAAAACTCTTCAGTTTAAATGTGCAAATAGCAAATTTGAAAATCAGTCTACTCTTTTTTCTGCAAGAGAACAAATGAAAATAGACTCAGAGTGGGTTAAGAAGTAAACTCACTCGTAGAAATCATCCAGGGGAAGCAATTGTCTGGAAAAATTGACAGACACGTTCTGGAAGTGAGAGCTTGGGAAAACAAGGTATTTGCAACAATTTTATGTAATTCATTGATACTACTATGATGATTTGTTTGATTTATTTCCTTGTATTTTCATGGATTTATTTGTTTAAGTTCGTAGATTTAATTTCTTGAAATGGTATACCTGTGTTGAGTTCGTTAACTGAGTCCGTACAATGATATTTTTCTTTATATAAACATTGACGACTTGTCTGAACGTATAGTCTCGTTTATTATAGGAAATTATGTATCTAGAATTTCATGCCTTATTTTAGTTGAGAAGCGAGAATCCGTGTGAATTCTCCGACCTATATATGAGTTCACATATGATAACCACTTGATTGTCGTTATAAATACCGTAGTGCAAGGAATTTCATTCATTTGTGTAATTGAGACTAGTCTGGAACTAATGTCTCGGTGGGAGGTGGAAATAGCCATTAGTTGACCATTAATTTTGTGAAACTAGGTTGTTACGGTCTGTCATGGCCAGTTAGACTAGATAGCCGTAGGATCTGTTTGAAATTAGGATAGAATGTATCTGACCTAACGAGGGGGGAAGGTAATGATCTATTCCCCCAGTATAATGTAACGAAAGAGTTAGGTTGCTTATTTTTGTTATTTTGGAAGGGCGAGATAGCTCTACGTATTATGTATTACGAACCCAAAGTGGACACAGAGTTGAAAGTGGTAAGAGGCGAGGCACCTGAGTATTTGGAAAAGAAAGTCAATAGTGAAGAAGACCCAGACTTACCGGCACAAGGAAGCCCAAAGTGGAGAAGACCCAGACTTACTGGCACAAGGAAGTCAAAAGGGATAGTCGCTGTGGAATTTGGACTGAATCAAGACCATCAGGTTATGAAACTGTACAAGGCAATGTTTTCGATCTATTTCACTTGATCTAATGATGATTTAAATTCTATCGCTTAACAGAACGGCTATTGGTATCATCATTTGTTTGTATTTGAAAATTCGTTGAAGAAGTTAAGTCAAAAAGAAAGAAGTGTATCTTTCAATCGTAATGTATTATTACTTTTGTTTATGAACTTTATTGTTAGAAATTTTGATTAAATTTTGTCTTTATTTGTAACGGGGGCTCGTGGTATTCTGTTCTATATACCTGCTCAGCTCTTTATCTATTCCACCTGTAAATTTCTCAATTTCTATTGATATTTACTCGTTCCGGGCAAATTACACCGTCGGCCATCACCTCTAGATAACGATAACCAAAACCCAGAACACCCACCCCGACAAAGCTGGGAGGGAAGTATCTGACAAATTTGCATTTGCCTATGACAATTAGTTTGTCACCATAGTGGTTTGACTTTAACATTGTCAATATTTATTGTCTCAAAAATGTGAGTTGGAATGAAGTTTACTTGCGAACCAGTATAAGTTTTAAATTTGACGTCAGTACCATGAAGAATCAGAGTGACATATCATTCTTTATCACTTATGTCAGTGTTTGCCTTTGTCATAGTTCCTACAAAATATGTTTCTTAATCTTCACTTAAGTATTCTTGCATAACATGAACCGGTTTTGGCTTACAGCATTTCAGAAATGATGCTATTTTCTACACCTTTAGCAACGTTTTCCATATGCTGGACACTTACCTTTTGCATGCAATTTGCCACATTTACCACAGTTGAATAATCTGGAGTCTGATTTCATACTTCTCTTTTCACTGGTTGTGCCCCTTCCCTTTCTATTTTCTTCATTTTCACACCATATACTTCAGACATATCTGCTACGTTTTGCATGTTTTGAATCTGTGTTTTGGATTCTTTCTCTGCTCTGCAGGTAGTCAATGGTTATTGTAGTGTCAGCTAGTCGTCTCGTTAAAGTCTTCCTTTACTTTTTCACAATTAGTACCACAGACTATTCCGACTCTAATCATGTCATCCAGTAGATTTTCTATTTTGCAGTTCTTTGCAATCAGTTTTAAGTTCAGAACGTTAAACCAGACTTACAGATAGATATGCATACACTGTCATGATGTATATAGTTTTACAGGGGAAAATGCTTACTTATATATATATATATATATATATATATATATATATATATATATATATATATATATATATATATAAGGGTAGTACCAGCATGCCCACCATACAAAAAATTCATATTCAAAAATGCATAAAAAAACTCCAACAGAACATTATGTTAGAATGCAAGGAAACAACAATACAAAGTGATAAACACAATTATAACGACACAGGGAGCTGAAACCTAAACAACTTTCATGAACAAGTGAGATACAAAATAAGAGTGCATATAAAGATTTAATATGATTTTATATGCAATGAAATTATGTAACCAAAAGTCAAGAACTGGCAATACCAATGACAGAAAACGGAAACACAAAACAAACAAGCAAAAATTGTACAACTAACATCTTGAAACTGTCTGCCTAAAAGGGAGGTGGGTATTTCTTTCCCCACCTCTCACAGAGAGAGAGAGAGAGAGAGAGAGAGAGAGAGAGAGAGAGAGAATAACACGCTAACAAATGATCTCGCCACGAATCTAACCAAATGGGTACACTAACATAGAAAATCGGGTAAACAGGTTTTGTGCTCATCGTAGAAAGGAGCAAATACAGGTGTTATGCCAAAGCTACCGTGGCTAACATGAGGTGGTACGGGTCATGCCTTTTCCCGAAAAGAGGGCACAACAAAGCAAAAACATTACACAACAAAAATACAATTGGGGACAAAAAGACTTTACTAACGTCTGCAAGTCAACGAAAAAAATGCAACAAACGAACAAGCAACAAATAAACAAATTAAGTTTTCTTCTGGTTTGTTGTTGTGTTTGTTCTAATTTTCCTTTTCTTATATATTACAATGTAAGTTTAGATAGGGACGAGGAAGTGCATGGGGAATAAGAAGAAGGCCCCTGGGACAGAAACAGATGGGAAAATGGACCCATTAGGGGAGTGGTAGCTAGAGGGCACCCATCTATCAGTGCCAAAAGCCAAGGTCAGACACCAGTAGCTCATGATCTTTTATTTTTTTTACTTAAAGTCAGTCTAATTAGGAATACAACTAAAAGGATCTTGACTTATTATACGCCTGTCTATACAAATACACGGGAAATAGCACAACAGTACATTATAGCTTTAAACACATATAGCATATACTGGACTATAAGAAGATCCCTGGCAAGGATCACAGTTATTAAACAAACACAGCAAGGAAACCAGCCAAAAGACAAATGCTTTAAGGAGGGAAGTACAAGCCGTAAATAAATTTTGGTCAGTGTGCGGAAAGAAATCTGACCTTGAGAAAGGACTCCAAATGAGTATGCAACCATGTAAAATAAAAATAAACCGCACTCATAAAATTAAAATAAAGAAATTTCCTATTCAGAAACTCTGTTCTATTTTTAACATATACATACAACAACAGACGAAGGGGGAGATCATACAGATATACAATCCTTTAACAATTTTGAAACCAAAAAAAGAACTCTCCTCAACGCTCTTCAGTTTAAAAAATCTGGAGAACGGAGAGGGGTCCACAAATAAATTTAAAATGTGTCAAAATGATCACAAAACATTTGTTAAAATAACAAATAAAAGTACATCATCAATTTTGGTAGGAAAATAAACCAAACATATTGTTGGCCAATATTTCAAAGCGACATTTAAAAACATGGCCATTCAAATCACAGCGTGTATTCTCTCTTTGGCCCAATAATGCAACGAAACACATTTGCCGTTTTAACACGTAAGCAAAACGCATGCAACAGAGAAAACGATAGACTCAGATCTGTAATGGCATGATGCAGCTGAAGATTATAATCAGCGCTGTCCGTTTACAATTATGACTAGGATGTAAAGCATTATTTCAGACCTACCAGAATCATACATTATGCAATGTCAGACCTTGGTTCTTTGTACATGAGCAAATGCAATAAAATCACTGGGATAACTTGTTATTACATATTTATGAACAGGGCAGAGGACAGGATTTGTGGGCTCTAGGAAAATTTCTCCAGTAGCCCCTATGAATTACACATTGTAACGGCGGTGGACCCCATAACCGTTGCGGCCCGGGAATTTGGTCCTAGTTACCCTACCCTGTCCGCGGTCCTGCTTATTTATGACATAAACATCTTACCTTTCTCATCTGTTGCATCTTTATGTTTCTGGAATGTAAAGAATAGGAATGACTTTAGGAGCAGAGGAATAGGTTGCCGGAATATAGCTTAATTCACCCATACCGACAACACCACATATCCTATTTGTTCTTTTTCAATGGGTAATTGTCACTTTTGAGAGGAGTCAATCGCAAGGAGATTATTGATCACACAGCAGATTACCTTGATCTCTTTAAATTTTATAATTATGTTCATTTTAATATTTGTTAAAATTTGTATGACAAGATTTTTACGTATCATAATGCTGTTAACACTCTGCGTAAACGAATTTAGTAAATCATCTTCGCCCTTTCTGTGAATATTTATGTTGACAGTTACTATATGATCCATGTAAGATACGTTTAGTTGTCTGAGTGTAGAATGTCTTTACACGTGAGCAGGTCTAATCTGCAATTATTCCTTACACGTAAATGGACACATTTTAGGTGTCCCAGACAAGCGGATAGAGTGGTGGTAATACCAAATGACTGCATGTTTAGCTGATTCTATTATTAAAACGTTACTAACGTGTAAACAAAATGTGCAGGGGTGATCTTGTTTTGCAGCATAGGCTTAGATGAGAAACACTGCGATAGTGTTCTCTCATATGTACATGTAATTTTTTCAACGGCATAATTTGTTACGTGATCTTACATAATCGTACCGGGGCAAACAATGGCCGGTAGTACAATATGGGGGCGATATAAGATCTAGAGGACTTCCATGTTAAAAAGTGCCGCGGCCTTTGGGGGTCTATGGAACTTTTATGTTATAAGAGGTGGTTTGCACTATAGTGACAATGGGAATTTAACATGGGAATGTCACCTGGAGGTCAATGGGAATTGAACACTGGTGACGTCATGGGCTTTATAGGGTCAAAACTATTTATAGGGTGAAATGTATTTATAGGGGCAAAGGGTTGATAGGGACAAACATAGACATACAGAAACATAGAAATACACATCCAAACGCACAGAAAAGAGGACAGAGATGTTCCAAAGAAAGACTCACAGATGGAATAGAGACTCCAATAAGAAAAGTCTATTGTATGGGTACAAAACATTTCTTCAAATATATACATGGGCTCTCTGGCCTGTGCTTTGGTCTAAGAAATATCCATCTAATACATAAACATTTGGACATGAAACAAACCTATTTACCAGTTATTTTGTTCCTGGTTATAGTAAACTACTTTTTAAAATTAAAGTTCATGCCTTCAAACAAACACTTTATATACAACGTATTTACATTTCATAAAAGAATGCCATTTTCTTTCACACTACATTAAATGTTCATTTTTAAGAAAAAGCTAAAACAAAACAAGAAACAAACAATCAAATAGGACAAAGTTCATGTTTCTCTCTATATCCGTCACACACGTTAATTAAAATCTGGTCAGTTACCACTTTTGACCCAGCGTCTCCACGTCTTCACTAGCGTCTCAAAAGTTTGGAAGAAGTTAATTCTGCAGATGTACTAAACCCGAGACATACAGGAGAGTTCAAACTGTTGTGATACATAGATAGGCTCAAACGACCTCGATCTTTGACTTGACACTGACGTTTGAGTTCTTCTAACAGTGAGTCAGATAAATCCGTAATGAAACCTGCTACTTCCTCGGCTGGAACGTCAGACGCGAAGTCTTCAAATTTCACCGTGTAGGTGTAAATTGTCGTCCTAAATTATCTCGAAGTCGCTGTCTGTGTCATTTGAATGCTAAAATACTCCTTAACGGTCTACTGAATCACTTTCCTTCTTGGACACACTTTGCTGTGACGGTATGGTGGTGAAAGCGCTCAATGATGTTTGTTCCGTCTCTTTTTTCATCTGTGTAGAGTGATTCATCTTTCTCGGCTTTTGTCCTCGCAATGAAGTGTCGTTCTTGGAAGTCGTCCCTTTATATACTGGGTGATATCAGCGTGTCCATAAGGTAAAGTCTTGTAGTCTGGAAATCCCACTTGTTGTACATAGTTTTCCATGGAGTTAGTAAATAAACAACTAAGATTTGGTACTGCATTGGTGATGTGATCGTGAGGCACAGTATGGCACTCGAGTTTTCTCTCGCTTGATATTTGCTGTGTGAAAGGATTCATCTTTCTCGCTTGGCGTTTGTAGTCACAATGAAGTATCGGTCTTGGAAGTTTTTCCCTTTATATGCTGGCCAATATCAGCGTGCCCGTAAGGTAAAGTGAAGTGGTTGGGAGGCCGCACTCGTTTCTGGTACACGATTTGATGCACTTTTTCTAAAGGCCGACTGACGATTTGGTGTGTGGCTAAACGTACAATCTTGTGAGGTTGGTAGATGGTCACTCTAAAGTTTCCATCCTCACCAGACTGCAACGCTTCTTTCAGCACGCCAAAGTTCATCACTTGACTAGTGCGATGATTTAGAGTCAACCCTTTTACTTTACACTCGGTGTGCACTTCTCCTTGTTTGTCCCGATATTCGTAGCCGTAATTTTTAGGACCGCCACTAGCAAAACTTAGAATCTTGTCGTCAGGGTGCTCGTCCGTCCAGGCTCCTAAACGGTCTCCTTCGATTTTAGGGTAACGATGACCATCAGGACGTTGAATGTAGATCAAAGTACAGGACGCGATCTCCTAGTTGGTGTAAAGCTTCGTACAGTTTTAAACGAGCATGGGCTGTCACGTAGGCCGCAATGATGACATTTCCAAATTCGTCAACTTCTACAAACTCAAGTTCTTTTTCATAATTGATCAAGATCAAGTCTTCACGAAGGACGTCCACATGTTTCATGTATTTGGTTTTGTCGTGAATCATCGGGAAGTAGCGGGAAGGTTCTGTCAAATACTCCGTCTTGGGTAAACACGGTCGTTCTGCCATTTTACCCCACAAGCAATTTAACATCACTTTGGCAAACGGTCGCCTTCCTTCGTTTTTCTCCACGTGATCTTAAGTGATGCCTTCCTGCTCCAAGTATTTCTCACTGAATTTCTTTTGGTCTTCGGGAGTGCTGCACCAGGAAGGATAGCCGCTGTCTTCTTGTTTCAGTTTCAAAAAGGAATCCACGTAGTCTGCGAAAATGCCCTTCTTAGTCTCGTCACCCTTGTGGTACTATTCTGTCTTGGGAAAGTGGTAAATTTCGTACACTTCTAACAGTTGGTATCCCAGAAACAGAGCTTTAAACAATTCCACGCTGACCCACGTTCCCATTAAGGCGCGTTCTTCCAGGGTGTGCTGACAAGGTTGGTCTTGGTTGCACGTTTCGGCACAAGTACGGCACAAGGGAAACATAAGTTTTCCTTGGCAATGGTGAGGTAAAACGGGATGGTACAAGTCCATGGGAGGCAAGACTTTGCACTTGATAAATACTTCGTATTGTCGAACGTTGTCCAGGACGAAGTGTTCCATCAGCAATTGCGGGTGTCCTGCGGGAAAGTGACAATATTTACACACGTAATGAACAACAAACACACGTCCAAGTATTTGATTTCTTCTCCTTTCTCCTCGTCGGCTTGGTACAGCAAACAGGTGGCATTCTTCCGTCGTCCGTACAAACTATCCCGTGTGTTCAGAGGGTCCACCAGCTTGTAATGTTCCATGATACGTTTAACCTCGGGATCGGTTTTCAAACGGTGAACGTACTCGTGTTCCCACATTTCCACCACTTGGTGTCCTTGCTGTTCTAATTTCAAGCGCCGCTGACAAGTGACCTCTTACAAGTCTTCCATGGTACGTTGTAAAAACTGACTTTTAGTGTCACGTTGAGGGTAACAGATGCGACATCCGTGAAATAAGCAACCGTTAAACGCGTACACGATCTTGGGGTTTTCCAAGTCCCAGCCATCCACCGAATACCTTCCGATGGTCTCTTCACCTCCTCCGTTTCGGGAGTTTTGGATCCATTTGTCTTCCTTGTCGCACAAGTAATGTAGCCAGCGTAGGGCTTTGACTTAGTATTGACGTTTGACAAAATTGGTCGTTTGATAGTGGATGACAGCTAGGGTGTTTTCGGGCATAACTCGTTGGCGGTACACTAAGGAACACGCTCTGGCAATGGTGCAGGCTTCTTTCAAAGAATCGATCCCTCCGTGTTCCATAAACAGTTCTCGAAATTTTCCACAGCAACGCCGTAAAATGTCCACGTCGGAACGACAATACTTTAACATTTCTTCCTGAAAGTCAAAGGGGTCCGAGGCTTGAGTGTGGTACCAAGCGTAGAAAGCTTCTTGTTGTTCGGTGTGCATGTTGTCGGTGTCGTAGTAGTGAGCATCAGGCAAATGGGGCAGAACGGCGGGTTGATTGACTTTGGTATTGAAATAACCTTTGCCCATTTCTGTCATTTCAAATGTTTTAGGCATTCGGCTCAATGGCATGGCCAAGTAACTGATCCAATCTTTAAACTGCACTTGTCCCACTTGCATGGAAATGAATTTGGCTCCGTTCAAGGTGAATTTAGGACGTTCGTTGCTTTGTTACGTATAGTATTTGAGAAGAAATTGCCCATCGTATCTCGAGAAATTGTGAGCCATCACCGTGGCATTGCGATGGCAATCTCCATAACATTCGATGTCCTCTTGGTTCCACGTCTCGTCGTTGGGGTTTAAGATGCATTGGGCGAAATCGGCCAGCGTGTTCAGTCCCCGAAAGATTTTTTTTCACGTCCTCCAGGAATCTTGCTACAGTGAGGGCAATGACTAAAGATCGGTTATTGGATGCACTTTTTGCACGCTCGGTGAGCCACGCTGAAATTAGGAATGTGAATGCCAGTCTCTTGCATGCATTCGACATCGATAAAGATGTAATTGCCATTCTTCTGGTCATCATCCTCTTGATGTTTGGAATGGTATTTTTGAATGTAGCATTCGTGTTCCAAGTCCACGATTTGGCGACAAATGTGACATAATTTCTTTCCTGAACATACGTGTGCCTTGGCACTATTGGTACGTATGCCTTGTCCACAAGTAGGTCACAATCTCAGGAGTTGACAAGCACTTTTCCGCTCTGAACCTGGCGTCTTCAAATGTTGTTGATAACAGGTAGGGCTGACTAAAGTGCGCTGACAAGCTGAGCAATGCGCCAGTTATTGTCCTTTGTCAAGACAGTGTTTAGAGGCTACACATCCCTCACATTTTGATCCACAGTGTTTGTGTTGCTCTTGATTGTTATAGCCATAGTCACATTTTTCACAATAATAACTGTATCCCTGGAATTGGACGATACTGGTAATGGCATCAAAATGTTCATCGTCATGATAGACGTAAATGTATTTTCCGTCTTTGAAATCTTTGCCTCGAAACTACAGAGGTCCCATGACTTCCTGCGGGTGTACATTCAAGGTGTAGCGTGGAGCAAAGACGTCTTGCGATTTTTGCAGTTCAGGAATGCCACAGGGTGTGTCTTTGGATATCCCAGTTTGCTGTAACAGGAGTTCTGCTTCACTTCGTTGTTTGGCTCGGTCCGATTGTCGAATGTTCTCCCTGGCTCTTTTCCGTTCTGCCGTGTCGTTCTTGTCGGCATACGTTCGTCCCACGACGATGGCACGGACTAAACACATCTGGTCTTGAATGTTGTTAATTTGAACTAGGCCGTGCTTGATGCTGCGAAGTTCGTCCACCAATATCACTTTTCTGCGTTGTCCAGTCCCTTTGGGAAGAGAAACGTGGGCCAAGTACAGTGTCCCCTTTCCATCGGTAAGGTGAAACTAGTCGTTGGACTGCTGTAGGTGTTGAATCTTGTCGATGACATTAGAAGGTGTCAATTCTGACGGACTGCTCAACTCGATCCAAACAAAGTGTCAAGCGATCGTCTTCTTTGCACTGGCATCGTCGTTTCAGTGCGGTTAACAATGAATCCCACAAATCGGTGATGAACCTTTCTGCTTTCTCCAGCGGTGCGTCTGACTTGAAATCTTTAAACGTCACCGTTTACTTGTAGGCCGTAGTTCTAAATTTTCTAGAGGAGCGTTCTTCCGTCTCTCGAATGTGGTAATACTTTTCGGGTGATACTGGTGGATTTTGGTTTGGAATAGGCTCTCTCGGGCTGGTCGCAGACATGGAAGGTGTTGATTCAGGTTCGCTCATGTCTTCGATTTAAGCGAACACTTCTTTTCGTGTGTTAGGTGATACGTCACGTCGCTGCCACTTACCTTCTTCTTCTCTCTCACTGAAATCGTGCGTTCGTTTCATCTCGACTGCTGATTCAGAAATGATTTATCTAAGTTCGTTCTTTCTGTATATATATATATATACCCCTCTCTGCCTCTTGTTGTGACAATGACTTGATATATTTCACAAGGGCAAGTGAAAGCCCAACAGATAGGAAACCCTGACTGACTTATGCGAACAACAATGGTGCGTCTTCAACACCTCATGCACCTTGAGGACCCTTCGATTCAAACCCTACCACGAAAGAAAAAACTTGCAAGGTAAAAACCCGAGATAGTTGGTGTCATCAAGAGAACTAGAGACGGTACTGTGCCGTTCGGACACGTACGTACTTCAGAAAACCACGCTGCTCGGTAACGATGTCTCCTTCTCTCTGTCACTTCTACTTTGTCGTTGACCAAGATATCTACCAACCCTGATTTAACACTCGTGTTTCCTCATTTGATATATTTTTAAAAAATACTAAATCCATTTTTAACAGAACTACCCATTTTCGACAACAGCGACGACGTATCCTACTGCTCTTACCACTGTTGTTGCACCTACAAAGGTGAGCTTTTCTAAGAGCAACTTACAAGACAGGGCAAGTGCGTTGTGAAGTTGACTGGATGCATCTGCACTACAACTGTCAAACCCCCTATGTTCTACCTCTTGTTGTGACAATGACTTGTGATACTTCACATTATCTAAAGTAGAAATGTTTAGAAACCGTACAAGGTTATGTGTCTTTAGTTTTTGACACTTGCACAGACTCCCCACTTTACAAGAAAACTATCTATCCAATTTTTACCATTTTCCAAAACGCGCACACACTTACAACTTGACCAGAAATCTGTACTTCTTTAATTGTGGATATCCCACAGACCCTTCCCAGAATGTAGAGCTGATTAAGAACTTATGAATATCCCCTCATTTATTTAGAAATATCAAAGCTTTTATGTGTATTTTCCCTGTTCCACCCTTTATTAGTGTTTAGGTATGTTCCCTAAAGACACAAAACAATTTTGGAAAAAGAATTTTGAATTGAGGTTTCTCTTTGTTTATACATTTTTTCAAGTTGTTGGTGCATGGCAGACTACATCGGCATACCTTCTCAAAGTGAGAGCATTTCTACACAAGTCATTGCCTTTGTTAATTCGGTTGTGTTGGTTAGTCATCGTTAATCTTTAATTCTATTTTTTGATGAATTTCTTTTTATAGAAGATTTAATTTCTTTTTATAGAAGATATAAGGCGTTCTTTTGTTGTTACGGTAATTATGTTGTTAGTCTGTTGCTGCGAAAGAAAATATATATAGCAAAGTGCTTAAGTTCGTTCAATTTTCTTCTTTCAAGCTCTACAAAATGTATCATGTACCTGAACCTGAACGGATTAAAGTCGCTGACTGACTGAACGGATTATAGTCGCGTATTGCTCGGTGGCTTCTGCGACTGCTTGCGATCCTGGGCTGGACCGCTGTCCCTTTAAGAGGGCACTTGGCCCCGGTCTGGGCCTTTTGACCTTGAGTACCCGGCCGGACGCACTCCATCACTCCCAACTGACAGACCCAGCAACCAAATCCCCCGCCCGGGCCCCAGCCCCGCCCCACCACAACCACCCCAGAAACAGC
>JAECUM010024531.1:0-12024 GCA_016617855.1 Megalonaias nervosa
CAGCATTGTTTGGACCTCACCCTAGAAAAAATTCTTGTGGATGTCCTAGCTAGTTTCCTGTCTATTGCTGTTTTCAACAATACTAATAATAATGATATATCACAAGTTTTCTTCTCATGCTTAAATGGTGTGAATAGTTGATGTATTGATTGTGTTTACTTGTAAAGACTAATTAGTTCTGCGGCTCTGGGAGTAAGTTACCTTCCTTGCTTAGATATACACTATTGTGTCAGAGGATCCTGTTCTAGGTCGGATTCACACCCACAACCCATTAATTGCAAATGTGAATAGTAATGTTTGTTCGATGTGGAAAGTATATTATTATTATTATTCATATTGTGTACAGAATCACAGAAGGTAATATATAAAGAATTTAGCCTTTAATATTGTTTATGATGTAAACTTCTAATGCTGCTCGATTTATTTATATCTTTTTGTTAGGTGTTTAAAGAGATTTATCAGAACCAACATCCAGAAGATAATGTACAAGACAGAACCCAAAAGACACCAATCACACAGTCAACAGTAGATGGTGTGACATATCCTGGTGTGCATATTGATGTCACCGAGAACTTTCCATGCATTTCCAGTGTTCAAATGGTTCGTATAGCTTCATACGATTTTATATGGCCTCATATATGATAGCATACGAGTAAATCAATAAAGATATGTCATTATTTATTGCGGAAAAGCTCGGCAATGTGTTGGTTATATGTCACGAATTATGATCAGCCATAGTTTCTATAGGTAACGAAAGAGGTTAAACGCATTTGTCATTTATTGTTCAAACATACATAATACTTAAAGTATGACCACCTTATATAATGCAAAGGTATTCACTAGAATTTGCCAAACACATTTTTCATGTACTGCTTTTGTTTCAGGGACTAGACACATGCTCGTGCAGTATTGATGTTGAATGTCAGACTGACAGGATACATAAGAGATCCAAGAGAATTCAAGCATTAGTGAGAGGAAAACAAATTGATTTTGGTAATAATAATACATATATAACTAGTTCCATGAATGAATGCACACTTCACTACGAGATATTTCAACTCATCAAGCTTAGTAATATCTTTCATTCATGCTGTGCATGTGTACTGTTGTAATTCAATGATGTAAAGTAACTCAATGTTATAATCTCACCATTAAAAATTAACAAGCAAATGACACAAGTAACATTTTATTAACTAAGTTCAGTATGATCGTGTAAACAATTGTCTCAGTATACCAAGCACTTGTCCACTTTTTGTTACTGAGCAATAATATACTGTTATTGATAAGCATATTCATGAGAATTACTTATCTGTGTGAAAACCATGATGATCAGTATATACAAGTATGATATTTCACATTTCACAGGTTGTCAGGTAAATGTCCGGCACGTACAGAGAAGGAGCAAAGGCATTCAGTGTTCTTTAGACATCCCCACAGATAGTGAAATGGAGAACAAAATAGACAGTTTTGATGAACCGGACGCAGACCCTGATACTGATGTTCATGATATTAATGATGAGTGTTCCATGATAAGGGAGTCCGATGATTCAAGCTACAAACCAGATGAGAGTGACCCTATGGATTCCAGCTCCAGCTCAAATACCTCTGGAGAAGGGTAATGTAAATTGCATGACTTCAGCATGTATGAAATAATTACTGATTTGATGGTACTGATTTAATTTATTTTAATCAAAACGAAAGTCCTGGATTTTAATCGAAATAAAGTCGGTGCAGATTTATGTTTGTAGCACATATTCAAAATTATATATTGTAAAAAAATAATTATGCATTCAAATACTATTTATGTTTGTTAAAATGAATACCATTTTAACTTTTATTCCTATTTACAAATTTTTGTTATAAAATTTGTCAGCGTGAATATAGGCAGTGGATGAAATTCTTCTTTCTTAAATTATGGTGGGGAAAATTTCTTCTTTCAGAATATGTTGAAGAGTTGGTGGCAGCACTAGAGGAAATGGTCAGGAAACCAGTCAGTTGATAGTTAAACACCATCTCTATGCAGCCAATCCCTGAGGCCAGACAAGTCGACGGCTGTCCAGGCTCTGACATCACGATTTGCAAGATAACTACACGTGCTTGAAACCTGTGTAGTTACTATCTTCACTTGGGAATTTTTGCCTGATTGCATCTACTGCACAGGATGGTAAAGCAACTCGGATTTCCTGCCTGATTGCATCTACTGCAAAGGATGATAAAGCAACTCGGATTTCACGGACAAGATATCCCCAGCACCATTTTACCAGCTGCCTGTATGCAGTGTATCTATTACGACTGATAATAGAATATGCAACATATTTTAGACTTTAATGAAGTTATATTATGTCACCTATTCTGGTTTTAACTTATTTATTTCAAGTTTTCTGAGTCAAGACCATTAGCATAAAATTAGATTTTACTACGACCAATGGTAGGAAGCTAAATGAATCTAAAGTGACTATTAACAGACAACAATATGTTTTAAATGTCATAGTGCAGAGTTTGTTCAAGAAATGAAATTATTGTTCGATTGAAGTTACAGATTTTTTTCATGATAATTTCCGGTACAACAGACAAATGATGCTAGCAGGGTTTATTCTTTGAAAGGTTTGCTTGAAAACTCCACATAAGAAAAATATCACATTTTCTCAATGTAGGAGGGATTTCATGAATTTATGAGTGACTTTGTTTTATATTTATGTGTACACATCAATCACTTTTCCCAAAAGGGACCTGATATTGACGCCATAACTATTGTGAGAACATTTTGCCTATAATTGTTTACGTACTCTGACAGAATTTCCTCGCGATTTCCATACTGCTGTCAGTAGGCATAGTATGCTGCTTCCAGGACATATTCATCCAAGCAAACTGTCTGAAATGCAGGATGATCGATGATACAATCCACATTGAGCTCCTCGGTCTTATCCAAAATCGTGGTTTAAAAGAACAAACTTGAGTTATAAAATTAATAAAGCATTTATGTCTAGACCTCTCACAGTCATAGTCTTAAGTGTTAAAATGTAACATCACTAGTTACTGCTGAACCAAGCCTAAATGAAAATCTTCTCTGAAGACATCCAACAAGCTTTTGCTCAAATTAGTTTACTTCTTTTTTCATTATGAAATTTAGATAACATTAACGAAAGAATAATAACATTAGTAATAATTAGTAATAATTGCAATAATAATAATAATAGTAATTACCAGAATGTAGAGCCCAAGCGCTGCTCAGCTGGATCATGCGCTATGTTCTCTTCAGGGCCTTCATCTTCGTCTCGTTCGGGCTGAAATTGATACAGCCCCACTTCATAGCGAGCAGAATTTTCTTCAGATTCATGAAGTTGGCCATCTTCAAGGAGTTCACCTTCCTCAAACGACGAAGATGAGCATGACAAATTTGCCGTAAATTCGCTAGAGTCATCACTATCAGCCATTACCATCACATACGCTCAACTTGAGGGACTTCCCGACAGTGCGTCACTTCCGGAAATCCGATTTTTCACCGTAAGTGTATAAATATTTCCGGAGCGTTTGCCGTAAAACATCGATGTATGTTCAAATATTCTTAATTTTCTCCTCTGTGAGTTAAAACCTACATCTAAAATGCACATTTCGGAGTTATTTAGCGAAAAATGAACATTATGATATATAATGTGTATTAGACACTAGTAGACCTTCAAGCTTATTAAATTTAGCATTTATAACCCTTTTTGATTATTAATTTTTATTTTGGTAGAGTTTTCGTCTCAAAGGCTAAAGGAGTCAAATTGGAAAATATCACTGTCATATAATAAGAAACTGTGTTACTAGTAAGCCGAATATATTCGATTTAAGTTGTAAATTATTTTTTATAATGTACGTACTGAATATACTGTTCTGAAACTATAAAACATACTTGCATTCTACAGAACTCTAAGTGCAATATTCAGGAATGAAACAAAACAAAAGAAAGAAACGCACATTTAATTACAGGGGAAGTATAAAATACAACTGGAAACTGGAAAAACTATGAAAATATAATCAAAGAATGTTTTCTTACACAAAATTATAACAACAAAAATCCTACACATAACATCGTTGACCATGGCTCAGCAATGGAAATTTACATCATTCTCCTGGCCTAAGCGCTCACCGATCACTGCCATCTCATCTCGCTCCGCGTAGGCTAGAGACTCGGACTCGGCCAATGTGGGCATGTGAGAAAGCTTGCCAATATCTTCCCGTGTGTCGGTGGTTATTACCGGGGTTTTCCTGTGTTCTTGCTCCACCAGTTGTGCTGGCAGCCATGTATACCCTATCATGCGCAGAAAAATGGTATTAAACCCCAAAATAACATCATCATTCTAAACACTTTTACCGACGCAATTGTCCGCTGTGAGTCAAGCTGCTACAAGCTAAGCAGGTGACTTAATGTCTGCTATGGCGGGAAGTTGATTCTCTCTGTCTGGAAAGTTAGTAAGGATCTTTACGAGGATACACTGAGTGGGAAGAAATAGCTGGAATTAAATTGTTAAGAGGGAAAAAAAAATTCCGAAGGAATTATTGTTTCAATCCCGAACAACTCGGATAGATCGATGGTGGTACCTATTAACAAAAGCAGTGGTCAGTGGTCAGTACTTGAAAAAATGACAACCGATAGTTCTAATATTAGAATATATAATACTACTTCGATGTCAAGACAAAAGTACTTTAAAAAATGACTACTTACCCCAAGCTGCCTGCACCGCCAGTATTGGAGCTGTCAAGAAGGCTGGCCCTAGAAACGAAAATCATCATCATTATAAAATGTAACAACAACAGTAAGAACAACACGTGAAGGAGAATATGCCCAGAAATACAATTAAGTCATAAATGTATACCTTATGAAAATAACAGCGTCAACGATTGGCTCATAGACTGCTACTTGTCGGGAAATAAATATGGTAACACCATCACTCTATCTTGTCTCCCTCGCGCAGTCGTGAATCCTTCGCATGCTTGTGTTCCTATCATGTACGATTCGGTATATTAAATAACTCCTTGCCCTTGTTGTGGGGGTGGGAGGGGGTAGATATGGAAGTTCCTCAACCGCGACATGTTCCGCTCAAGCTTCACTCTAGTAGGACATGATTAACATTGGGTGAACAAATCTTCATATCTTCCACAAACTAAGGGCAATAAATGTATAATGTTCATGAAGAAATACGCAACGTAAAATCAACCGTTGAAATGGCTAGCTACAAATCTTGTGCCTATGATAATTTATATTGCTCTTCTATAAAGGATGGAGTGTCATGCCCAATGCTCATTAACAATGTTTCAACCGCAAGTCTAAAAGACAGTTCAATACGACTTCCATCGTTCCATATTTCATAAATTTCGAACTATTATTCCTCTCGTCAACATCTATATCCCATAAAAGATGGAATTATAACTGATCGAAATTTCAGCCGTACTTCTTATGAAGACAAGAGAAAAATAAATGAAACTGTTTTGAGAATGCATCGAGCAGTTCAAGCAGGCTGCTCTGCCAACTTAAGACAAAAATTAGGCACTCTACATTTTTACTTGGTGGCAAGAGTGTGCCATTACACTAGAGAATCGACCCATATATTCAAGCTTGTCCAATAAAGGAAGAATATATCGGAGTTATACGAATTTGGTTACTTGGTCATCTAGGACTTATGTTGTATAGTCCAGTCAGTCATAACACACATACTCTCTTTTCTTAAGAACAACATTTGATATGCAGCATGGTTCTACAGTGTGTGCATGCCCTTATACATTAATAATATGCAAGGAGGAGTATATTTGTTGGTAATATGGGTGTTTGTCTATTAGTTATGAGCAAGGCTAGATTTAGTCCCTGTCAGTCTTCATATTGTGTGCATAATGTATCCTTTCGACTGAGTATTGTTTGGAGAAGTCTCTAATTGATAGTGTTCTAGTTGGTTGAGAAAGGAATGACATAATTTTTAAGGCATTATATAGTAAAATCATTCCTAGCTTCTTTGATTCAACATAGTGTATTATTCACAGCAATATGACATTCTGCGGTAAATAATTCGCTAAGATAATCCTTGAGTAATATCAGAGCTTTAAATGCATGCGATTGTACGAACCCTTTGTTAGAAAAGAGCAAACAAGCAAACAAAGCGATGATGAATTAGAAGAAAGTAAATAGTTTCAACGGGGCAAGTTTCTTTTAATTTGAGGAGTATTGCTATCAAAAACAGAATAAGACACATTTGGACTCAGTTCAGAATTATTACTTCCTGATCAGAATTATTACTTCCTGGTCAGTACCCATGAATATAGACCCAGTCTATTTGTGCAACATTTTTCCTCTCCATTTAGTGGTGATACATGATTTAGATTTAGGCATTCTTGGTATTGATTTCAAGAAAATGTTTTACTTTACTGTTTGGAATATGAACATTATGGTGCGGTTGTATGTGTGCATTTATCGACAATGTACAGTGAGTAATGAGGCAATATTGCTTTCTGGAAGTGAAATCTGTGACTCATTGTCCGCTGTTTCGTTACAGTCAAGTCTCTCAAAAAGATGGCGGATAACCCATGACAAAACTTTACATTACAGTCAAGTCTTTCAAAAAGATGGCGGATAACCCATGACAAACTTTACGTTTCATCTTAGAAGATAGTTTAGATTAACATATCATTTATTAGGATTTGGACACACTGGACAGTTCAGAACTGAGAAACAAATATTGTGACTATATAGGAAATACATTTGAGATCTGAGTCCTGTCAGTGTATTGAGTAAAATTTAAACTGAAATCCCAAGTTTACTGTTAGAGGTAGACACATTAAATTTTGAAAGTTTGTGTATATTGACTTTCAAAATAGAACTACTAAAATTAAAAAGTGTAAATAGTTAAATATTTCTTTAAGATTTTTAAAATTTTAAACTGTTTAAATATATTCATATTTATAGTCTCTATGGGGCTGATGCTCATTATTATCATATTGTATGCATTGCTACACAATACAGTATATACAAGTTCAAAATTGTGGATAATGTTCAAATTCTGTTCGAGAAAAGATCTTTTAAAATCAGAATGAGGCCTTTCTAGATGACATTGTGCCTTTAGAATACATTAATTATTATGGGTCCCAAAGTTAATTTTTTTATTATAATGGGATGATTATGTGAGTAACCCATTTCTGCTTTTATAACTTTCAGTAATTGTTTATAAATATAATTATATGGTACTTAATGAGAGGATGGAAATGAAAACTCTTTGTAGGGTATACTCAGGTTGTCTGCTAAACCATTTGAAAACTGTCAAAGGATGAAAATGTCAAAATATAGGTCAGAGTGACCTAATGGAATTCCCTAGATCTATTTACTTTTCGTCGTAGAAAAGTAGCAAAATGAAGTCTAACACAGAATGCATTCCTTTTTGTTGTTGATTTTGGTAAAGACATTGATTCACATAGTGCGGCAGTGGCGTATAAGATGATATCCTATTATAATGAACTATTTTACTTTGAGCAATATTAATTACTCAACAATAATTAATAACTAACACTGTACAATTTACTCCAGAAATATTAAAAAGAGCATTTGAATTAACTTTGTAAAACTAATCTTAAGATGGCTACATGCACTACATGAGCAAATGTACATATTTATTAGAATATGTGGGATCAGAATTTGACATTGATTACATGATTTAGGATCTAACTGTGCCTATAGCTAATATGTTCGGTACATATTTGGCCATATGCACTTGAAATAACCCAAAATGCTCTTTCCATAATGAATTTGCTTATGTACGGCAATATATTTTAATTTTGTTTTTGAAAGAGTACGGCATAGCAATATCAGCTGATATCACATTCAAATGAATCATTCTACTTAATAATTGTTTACTGACACTCTTAAAAATACAACAGAAATGTTCAAACAGATCCTTTGAATTAAGTTTGTACAATTGATCTTAATATCTACATGGTACATTTCCTACATATGCAAGTGTTCATCCTTGTTTGCAAATATTGGGGATCGAAATTTCAAATATATTTGATCATTTACATCTATTTGTACCTTCAATATATCTGTGAGACGCGCAATTAGCAGTATGCAATTGATATTTTAAAAAGTGTTATTTATATAGTGAATTAGCTAAGTTATAGTAACATCTTTTAATTTAGTACCTACACTGTCACTTAGATTCCCTGCTGACTTGTATGTGCTAATTGTTGCACATATAACCAAACCTCACCGTCCGCACATTGTCTTAAACTTTACAATACATAGTGTATTTTATTACTTCTAGCAACCTCGTATTTTTTTGGGTCCAATGGTCACTTTAATATATGTTCATTGCCTCTCATATCTGAGTGTCATTATGTCAAGTTTAATGTTTCTCCTGTGCTTTCACCCATAATGTTATTTTGAAATCTCCATATCTAGCAAAGTTTCACTTAACGTACCTACAGCTTACTGATCTATAAGATTAAGTAAAATATATCACATCCTTTTTGTTCTAGCCTGGTATTTGGAAAGAGGTGGAGGAGTTGGATTAGTTTGAAAGCCCTCCAGCAGGTGTCATGGGCACGTTAAGACATGTCCAATGTACCTACCATAAGTTGCCAGTATGAGTCAATACTACCACACTGATATTTAGCGCTTAAAAGACATGGTTTAGGTCTTCACAAAGGATATAAGCGCCACTGTTCCGTAAGGTAAGTCTCCTGGAGCTGTATTTTCCTGTTACATTGTGGCATTTTGTGGTTATTGACACTGAATGCAATGCATTTTTGTTACAACACGTGATACTGGTCACGTCAAAATGGAACGTTTGAGCGCTCTTTTATTTACACTAACAACTGACTGAATACCGGATACAGATGTCGTTCTTTTTGTGTGGATACCTATACACATTTGAACATTACAATTTGCTGCAAAGATCACAGTGACCTATCTTGCATCATTACCCCTGGATAAAATGTTATAAGTAGTGCATACCCAAGCTACCACTTCTTTTAGATACCATTGATTGGTCAACTTTGTTGTCAAAAAATTTGTCAGTTTCATTTAAAAAATTTGCATGAAAAATTAATTTTACATTGAAATTCAGTTTGATAAAAAATATATTATAATTTAATTTATCAATGATTTTTAAATTTCAAACGTGTTTTCAGATACAAATTATCTTTTATTACAAATAAGTTTTACTGCATTGAAAGGGTCGTATAATTCGGAAGATGTAGCAAATTTAGTTTTGGCATCTCAACAGCACTTGGTCCAAAAATGCACTCCGTGAAACATTAACACTACACACTTTTGACAGTGTCACATATCTTGTTTGACTATGAAAATCTAAAAGACTTCATGAGTAAAGCTGAAATAGGGGTGACATGGAAATATATGAATTTGAATACAATTGGCAGTAGATAAGATGGTCTGATATGACGCAGAGCAAATTTATTAATTCCAGATCAGTACCCACTAATGTAGTCCGAGTCAATTTTTGGAGCATTTCTCTCCTCTCTCGTTTTGTCGCTGATATATGAGACGTATGCTTTCTTAGTATTCATTTAAAGGACATTGTTCGTTGTTTAGCACATGAACGTTGTGGTGTGGTTGCCTGTGGGCAAGTAGCCGACAGTGCACTGTGAGTAACGAGGCATTTATGCTGATCCAGAAGTGAAATATGGACCCACAGCAAACTGTTTTGTTTATAATCCATCCTTTCAAAACTATACCGGATAATCTATGACAAGAACTTCACCATTACTTCCTCTTTAAAGATAATTTAGATTAACATGATTTATTAGGTTTTAGATACAAAGGAAAGTTCAGTACTGACAAGCAAATATAGGGACTATATGGACCAATATAATTGTAATCTGAGACACTTTTTCTAACATGTATCTTTATATATATATATATATATATATATATATATATATATATATATATATATATATATATATATATATATATATATATATATATATATATGTGTGTGTGTGTGTGTGTGTGTGTGTGTGTGTATCGAGCAATAACGTAAAAATAGTATAATAATATTCCAACCGTTCCTGTAACTTTTTTGTTTAAATGTCCAAATGCAAGTAACTGAGATACTATTCGTGATTTATATAGAAAAAAGAACACGCTAAACAAATGACTATGTACACGATTGACCTTCTCAGGAACGAATGCGCATTAAAACCTCCCTTGTCCATTTATACTATATTCCAATCCTCAGTTTCGAAAGTCACGCATGAGCAACAAGCATTCCTACCTTCGATGTACGAAGCATTCAGCGTAAAGTTGTAATTGACAATCCCTGCTGTACCTTTCAGCTTCAGTTTGGCGCAAACAATTCCAATGGTCTCTCCAAAAGGAATATGTGTTGTGGAACCATTGATTGTTATATTCTGCAATAAAGATACAGTTCAAACCGGATAAACGAAAATAAGGCAACTGGGGGAAGTGGTCATAGCGTTCGGGTTCCTGATAAACGAGTGTAGTCAGAAATCAATACAATCAAACATAATGTATTTAAAAGATAAGTCATAGCTAATTTTTAATAAAACAAACCAAGGAGCTTTTATACAATATTAAAATTGGGATGAAACTATCAAGTTAAATTAATTAATTGAGGACTTTAAACTAGATAGAGTGTTTAAAGACAATTAGGCTGTAAACAGATATGCGCTTACTATAATATTTGCCGCCGTTGGGGAAGCAAAATAAAATTATTGTTCACAGTGTACTAATATAAAATCCGCTACGATTACAGATTTACATTTTCAAAACTACATTGACATGGTATTTTAACTCGATAGAGAGAATTCTTTTTCTTTGTCACTGAGAGAGAGAGAACTGTCAAGTTCTTGTTTGTTATTTCAGTATCTTTTTTATAAATAAACGAAACGAAACACCTTTGACATACCATATAAATAAGTATATGCTGTCTGAGTAACAATGAGCCTTAGGGATATTGGTTTGAGACATTTTCGCGATAGGAACTTGCTGTTTTCTTCATCATACAGAATTACATTGTATATAGTGACTTGAAGTTTCAGAAATGCACCTTCTGTTGAAGCGGGTTAGCGTATTGAGCGATTCCTTATAACCGGAAAAAATACATTAAGATAAAAGAAGATTGCAAAGGAAAGTTATTAGTGCAATATACTTATATTCCTAATTGTATTTTGGAGACTTTGACATTTACCGGCACTTTTAACTCCAAGTAATAGATTCCTTCCTTGTCCAAAGGTCATCCGATTTGCGAAATTTGTTGAGAATAAATAGGCAGAACTCAAGGCTTAATGTAGAAACGGTTTCTTCTTTCTTCTCAATGTCGATCCAGAGATAGATAAATTACATTTTATTTTACTGCAAGCCATTCCAATGTTTGGAGCAAGTAAGTGCTTTATAATTGAAGTTATTTGACATAGACTACGTCTTTTCTTTGTGTCGGATTGACACGGGTCTTGGACCTTTCAGTGGGTTTCATTATTGCCCCAATTGTAGCATAAACTAGAATTGTCAAGACGCGTTGTATATACTAAATTACAGTGTAGAAATCAAGCTTCTTTTTATCATTGTTGCATTTACCTTAGCTTTTTTATCCAAAATGAACGAGTTTCGTTTTTATCCAAAGTACAGGCCATTCACAAGGTTTGGCTAGAATATGTCTAGATCCAAATATTATGCTGCATGAAAAGGAACAGAAGGACAGACAGCGTCATAAAGTCAAGGAATGGGATAAGGGAACAAAGATACCAAAAGAGATAATGAACAGAGCAATTGATCGCTGATTAGGAGAAATAGATTCCATATTAGTGACCCTCTTGTTTTTATTTTGAATTAAAAGTATGATATAAAATCTTAGAGTAAAGATATACAAGGACATTATGTATGGAAAACTAATCACTAAAACATTTAATGAAATTTGCAGCACTGTGATTTCTGTACACTTTTTAAACAGAATTTAAAAATGACCGGTGGCCTCATATTATTTAAAAATAAATGATTCACAGTATCATTGTCACTTACTA